>PGFW01047667.1:872-11782 GCA_003123925.1 Haematobia irritans | reverse complement strand
AAAACCGAAACCAGATTTTCAAAGAATTTTGTTATTTGGAAGCCCTTTCAGACCAATTTTGATAAAGTTACTATATTCTCTCACTTGGCGAAGGGCATACAGCTAAATGAATACAACTGGAAATGTTTTCGATTTTGGAGTTATCGACTAAACGAAGGAACTTAACACTAGAGTAAATATCAAGATCTAAATTTTAGATAAATTTAAATACGGTTCAATTTACTTGAAAAATATAAATTTAAATGAAAAAAAATAATTTCGAACGCATTTATTCTCAAGAGGCTAATGAATTTCATCCACTCGTAGTTAAACTGGCATACAATCATTCAGCCTTTATTTTTTTATGTGTATACCAAGTGTTGATAATTTCGTAAATTTGTGCTACTTTTCTTCAACATCCTCATAGCTTGCNGACCAATTTTGATAAAGTTACTATAATCTGGCGAAGGGCATAAAGCTAAATGAATACAACTGGAAAATTTTCGATTTTGGAGTTATCGACTAAACGAATCACCTTTGGATGAACTTAACACTAGAGTAGATATCAATATAAATATACATTTAAAAGAAAAAAAATAATTTCGAACGCTTTTATTCTCAAGAGGCTAATGAAATTCATCCACTCGTATGTATCCACTGGCATACAATCATTCAGCCTTTATTTTTTTATGTGTATACCAAGTGTTGATAATTTCGCAAATTTGTGCTACTTTTCTTCAACATCCTCATAGCTTGCAAGAAAGAAAAGAGATGCTTTCCTTTTGATAGGACACCTAAAATGGCCTGAAAATTTTGAACCCATAAAAAGATAAGAGTGAAACTAAGACGAGAAGCGCCATGAGGAGATATACATACAATATTGTTGTATGAGATTAGGGCCGTTTGTTATGTGATCCGCATACACTGAAGAAATAAATTAATTTTTGTCGTGGAGGTCAAAGATTTCAATGTCTATGAAAATAAGACGGAATGAAATTGGTGGTTTTGGCTTGAGGCAGGAGAGGAAGAGCGCATTCTCTAATAATAATAAGATTTTTTTTACCTTTGTCCAAAAGTCGGATTAAACTTTTCAATGACGAGTCCGTGATGTGTCCCGTGATAATGATAATGGAGATATTCACTTTAATGGTGTTAATTCAATAATCTATGAGAAAAGAATTATAGAGTTTTTTGAGCTTAGAGGATCAACTTGACTTTAAATAGTTCTATAAAATTTTTAAAATTAATGAAATTGAATCTTTATATTTGTTGTCGATTTTGTATCTTTGCTTATCAAAGAACAACAAATGTTCCCAAAAATAGGACTATTTTTACAACACTTTTATTTTTAAGACGTTGTTCTACTTGAAAGCAGTAGGCAGGGTTATGTTGTTCCCTGGAAGAGTGTCGAGGTCTGAAAGTTTTGGATAGATAAGAGTTGGTGTCTGTTAACTAGGCAGATGGGTGGTTGTTATTTTGGGGTCGTTTTTAAAGACTGTTTTGATAGCATAGAAGAAGGCAATAATAAGCTGAAAAGCGAAACATTATAATTTTGTCTTCCTAGAAGCAAGATGAGCATACGGAAACCCAATTTAAAAGGATTGTGTGTAAAAGTGAGCCTTTACTGTGTCTCCGCTTCTTTGGGTCGGAATCAAAAAAATATAATTTTTTTTTTAAAGAAAACAAAATCTTGTGAATTACGGACATGCTTTTGCGATACGACGTGCCCAGATTCCATATTACCTTATGATATTAAATTAAAAACTTAAGGGACTTGTAGTACCGACCCACCAGTGAGAATGTTGGGTATAGGTTATAAACTAGTTGGGCGAGATTTCCGGGTGTGAACAATACATCGGGAGACATATTGCCCTAAGACCCATGGAATAGTTTGTAGGGGTATAGGGTGTTGTAGCGGGATCGGTAGGTTGAATTTCTGAGTGATCTGAGGCATGTGGGTCCGTGGGCCGGTGCCGTGCGGTGGCTGGTTGAAATCCGACGGCGTACTATCCGAATGAAATCAGCATCTTGACCATGAAATTGCACAAGTAGGTTGGGTTAGGAGGGAGTGTGTTAGTAGGTGGAAAAGTGGGGACCATATCGGCCATGCTTTTTATCGTGATGTCGCCCCCATATTAAACGGACCGTTCCAATTGGCTTGTGAATTGCTCTACAGAAGAAGCAAATTCCAGTCGATCCGGCTGAAATTTTTGTACATACGTGTATAAGTAATTATTGGACTCTAACAACCATGCAAAATTGGTCCTTATCGGTCATTTAATTATCATAAATAGCCGTCATAATATTAACCCTGGATTCCCCGATTTGGGGGGCCACGCCCTTGCGGAGACCTCTTGGAGAGGAGCAAAAGTCATCCGATCCTGATTGAAAGTTTTGGGTCCGTTGGTGTGTTAGTATTATGTATTGTTGTCTAATAACATTGGCCAGAGAAAGTGTTGGTCCATAAATCGGTTCCATAATTATATAGTTTAAACGGCGGTATGAGGTGTGTGGATGTGAGGTGTGTCCCATAGAGCGGGGAGGGAGGATAATTGACCAGATCCCCTAGAATTGTGGAGCCTCGCGGTGAGCCTCGTGAGAGGAAGCAAGAATTTATCCGATCCCGTTGAAATTGGGTACAGTGTGTTGATATGGGGGTTCGCATACGAGACTATGCCAATAATTTGGTCAATAATATTTATTATATTAGGTGCCCGCCATTAGTTAAAGTTCGAGATCCCCAGAAATTTGGTCCTCCGTAGCCGTCGTTTAGAGGAAGCAAGGGGAATCATAGTTTGTTCCGAAATCCGGTTGAAATTTGGACGTGGATGTTAAAATGTGGTCTCACAAAAACACCAAGGAACTGGTTCAATATCGGTCCCTAATTAAGGAGGTATATGGTTGACCCCCATTATATAACCGTTCCCAGATTGATCTCCGGAGCCTCTTAGAGGAGGCAAGAAAATTTCATGGACCGATTCCGATAATGAAAATTAGCAAAGAGTGGTGTGGAGATATAAAGGCCGCTAGATAACAATTGTGCCAGGAGGAGAGGGGTCCAAATAATCGGCTGATTTAAGTTAGATATAGGCGATCCCCCAATTCACACAAAAATTGGTCCTTATCGGTGCTCATAATATTGGTTGCACTCGACGCTGCATAAAATAATCTACACAAAGGTTAATGTTTATTTGTATGGAAAACATGGGCAAGAATGGTTGGATTTTATAGAAAGATTTTGTCAAAATTTAATTTCTATAGAACTATTTTTGTCAAAATCTGTGTATTATCTATAAAGAAAATTTGTCAGAGATTGAGTGTATATGTCGATAGAAAATGTTTATCCTAGAATTTGTTATTATCTATAATTGATTGGAAATTTTCATAAATTTTATCTTATATTAGATGAATAGTGTGGTCAGAAATATTTTAATTTCTATAGAAACTTTAAACTTATATATATAACGAGTTTATAATCGGTCCTTTTTTTTTATGTTTAATTTATATATGTTCTTTGTTACGGTATGGACTGATGGTGGTAGGATAGGGCTTATCAGAGTGTTAGGAGAGTTGCCATTCGCCAGTGTGGTTACAAGCAACCCAAAGAACTTATCGATTGTTTGGATTTGACAGGCTTCCAGTAGAAGTTCTACGGTCAGATCCAGTTTGGGTGGAGGATAATAATGCCTTTCGTGCCTTGTGCCATTATTGAAAATTACGGGCGTATATACTGTTGTAAATACTGGAATAATTATAATTCACTATTATCGTAGATCACTAAACGGAATTTTGGTTATTGATGGTTTTAAACTTTTTCTTTCGTAGCGATTTAAAATAACTGATGATTTAATACCTCGTTTTGCACCTGAAAGATATTTCTTCGTAAAACAAAAAATTTTGTATGATGAAAGAATACGGAGAATTTTGTAACATAAAAGTTGTTTTACAAGCAGGAGAAACGTGGTGATTAAAAGTACGAAATATTTGGTTTGTTTTTCACAAAGAAATAGTTTTTTCCAAATATTTCGTAGTTTCTAAGAAAAAGTTTGATACTTTTTTATGAAAAAGTTTCATTACTATTTATGAAACCATTTCTTTACTTTTATGAATATTTCGTACTCTCTACGATATATTTTTTCATACTTTATTATGAATTGTTTACGTACTTTTAACTGAACAATTTCGTGAAAAATGTTCATACGTAGAATAATATTTTAAAAATTAGTTTCCCCCAAACTACATTGGTAATAGTCACAAGTTTTGAAATATTATCATGACAAGATTTTACATCTTAAGTTTTAGAATAACTTTTAGTTGATTGCTCACTTTTATTCATAGCATGTATGTACGCCAAATGAAGAAGTAGCCATAGAACATGCATTAAAAATTTAATAAAGAATACACTCAATTCACATTATCAAAGATAATTTTATGTCGCGAACGGAAATTTCTTCGTTATTTTAAAGAAAATGTTTCGTACTTTTTATGACGAAATTTTAGCGCAGAATGTTTCATAAAAACTTCTTCACAAAAAGTCTTACATTCGAAGAAAGTTTCATTAAAGTAACAAAATTTTTACGAAAATGGAATGAAAATTTCTTTGTTTTATGAGAAGTCCAAAATAATTAGTTATTGAAGAATTTTTCGTAAAATTTGACGAAGAAAATTCCCTTTCGGTGTATAAGAATCCTAGGTCCATGTGTTCACACTAATTAATATCTAAAAAGCAACGATTCAAGAGATATTATTCTAGAGAATATTATCACGTTAATAATAAATATTTTATACTAGGGATAAGCTATATTTTTAACACTAATTGATGAATTTTAAAATATTGTTGTTTATATATTATTTTAATTTTAATAACTATTAATAATGGCTACAATAACAATTTATAAGATGCTATGTTGGTGTACTGCGAACACTATTTGAAATATAAATAAAAATAAATTGGCTGCTACACTCCCATTAGTTGTCGGCATAATCTTGTGAACCTATGCAACATTAATTTGATGCGAATTTCAATTGAAAGTGTATTGCCCCTAAGTAGTCGTAAATGAAGCAATTGTTCCACAAGTCCAGGATTTAGAGTTTGTTCACTTCATGAAGATTGTATGGCTTGGTTGTGGTATTCCCGATGTTGTCATGTTCCCCTTTTCCGTATTCGAATCATGCAGACCAATTTCGGAATTGCTAACACATTATTTGAAAAAGAAAGCGAACAAACAGAAAACAAATGACATTTGCTACACGATCCTGCATGGGCAAAAAGAGACAAAATATACAATACCATCAACATACATCGAATTCCAAAGCAAACGTCAATTATCTCCACAGCAAGATAGACGGAATTCACTATCGGAGTTGAGTCGTAGTTGTCGTAGGATTCGAATTAAGGCAGGTCAGCCAGCATTGTCCGCCTCTTGCTCTGTTGGGAATTATGAAATGTGACACACCTTTGAGGGCATTTGAACAATTGCCACAAACGCAATGGCGATACACATTTATGATACTGACCTAGAAGGGCGTCAAACGGGAGAGATGAACGAGGAGTTTCATATATTGTTTATGTTTATTTTATCAGTACCTAAAAATTCCCTTGCTATGCTGATGTTGTGCAAGATAAGGCTGAACTGTTCTAATTGTCATGTATCGTAATATATTTAATACGAACGGTCACTACTCCCCTTTTCCGCCACCTCCAATCAAGAATGAGTTACCTCAATATACATATTATTACCATCAATCACATTTGATTGTGAAATAATTCTCTGAACATGCTGATAGTATTTACTGATTATAAGCCTTAGCTTTAGAAAATTTAATTATCAAGTGTGGGTGGAACTAAATACAATACCAGTGACCAATTCTACTCATAGTTTTGGATCCCTTCAAGCATTGCCATTCGAAAACTAACCATATCGTTTTGGCCGTAAATCGTAAACCATATGATACACGGGTTACGAGAAAGACTGTTTTTCATATGTTTGGGTTAAAAAATTATATTTGGAACTAAATTTTTTTAACACATATTTTTAAGTGCAATCAATATACTGAATTCATAAACTAGCATAACAATGTTTGCGACATATGTGTTAAATATGTTAGAAAATAATTATTGTTTGGGACATAACATTTTTTATACCCTTGCGCCACACTGTGGAGACAGGATAGGGGTTATGGGAAGTTGGGTGCATGATGTGGGTTGTGCAACACCGGGAGAAGAAGACGAGATAGGGACAGCAGTGGGTGTCTTGTGGTGGCCAAGGAAATGACTCGAGGGGCTCTTGTGGAGTCGATATGCGAGTCCGTGCCTGTCCGTGAACACATTTTATTGTAATCAAATTGTTCTCTAGGTCGCAGTTTTAGTCCAATCGACTTCCAAATTGCGACAAGTTATGTGTTGTTGGCTTAGAATAGACCCCTATTGATTTGAAGAAATCCGTTTCAGATTTAGATATAGCTCCCATATATTAATTTCGCACGATATTGACTTATATGGCCCAGAAGCCAGAGTTTTACCCTAATTTTGCTTAAAATTTTTGCTAAAGAAGACCAATTAGTACTATAGTCAAGTGTGCCAATTTTATTGAAATCGGTTCAGATTTACGAATACTCACATATAATCTTTCGCCCCATAATGGACTAATACGGTCCCAGAAGCCAGAAGTTTTACCTCAATTTGGTTGAAATTTTGCAAGGGGATGAATTAGCAATTGTTAGCTGTGCGATGCCAAATTGGGTTGAAATAAGTCAGATTTAGATATACGCTCCAATATAATATCATTTGGCCGATTTACATCGTATTACCACAGAGGCCAATTTTTTTGCTCCCGATTTAGTTAAAATTGGTGTGCGACAGGGAGTAGAGATTAGCATTGGGTAGCGTATGCGGGCCAAATGTGGTGGGTGGTGAATCGGGGTCCAGATTTAGAGTAGATAGCTCCAGATTGATAGGCTTTTTCGGCCATTACACTTATATGACTGCACAAGAGGCCAATTTTTATCTCCGATTTAGTTGTACATTTTTGCACCAGGGAGTAGATTAGCATTGTTGTTATGCGTGCCAAATTTGGTTGAAATCCGGTTCATGATTTAGATATATTCTCCCATATATATGTTTTCTGATCGACAAAAATGTCCAAAATACCTAACATTTTCTCTTTTATCGATCTTAAATCGAAAGTTTGTAAAAATTGGACTCTAATTTTTCCTAAAAACTTCTAACTAATCGAAGCGATAAATCATAAAGTTTGCCGAAGTTTCCTTAAAAATGCTTTCAGATTTAGGATGTTGCCCATAGTTGTTTGTACTACAGTGTGGTTTCCACCGGTCGTAGTGCCATGTAGCCGACTTAGATTGTTGAGTCTGAATGATTTTGTAGGAAGTCTATCAAAATGGCTGTCCAAGATGAGTGGAAGTATTTAGGAATGGTAGGTAGTTGGGGACAAGACCTTTTTTATATAGTGCCCTAAACCACATTTGATCGAGTTATATGAGTATTCAAAATTTTGATCTACCGAAGTGGTGCAGGGTAAATCATAATCGATCGCAACCGCTACACGACTTTTGATTCCTTTAAAATAGCCCATAAAACACTATATGTATATTTGGGTTTCAGAGGAGAGACTCAGAAGAGTAATGTGCAAGTAAACAATGGAAGAAACCCCATTGGCGCCTTTAAAATTGATACAGTATACATCAAAGAACATTTTTAGTTAAAAATGTTCTACGCAGTGTATAAACCTAAGTGTAAAGCAATATACTGTTTAGACAATACATATACACAAAGCAAAAATTTATTAATTCTTTTTTCTACCAGTGTGTATCAACTATAGGGTGGACACATAATAAGTTTATACATAGTACATACAATATATTTCTTTGGACCAAAATCCTTCGAAAAACAATATGCTTGAAGCAAAATGGTTTGATGGGAATTATGCTACAGAACGGATTTGTTTTTTGAGGTGTAAGAAAAGAGTTTTTACGTTTCGTTTATAACTTCTCAACTATTTAACCAAAACGTCTAAAATTAACTAAGAAATTGGTCTTCTTCTGATTTGAAGAGGAATGAAAGTGATAAACGATCAATTTGATCAAAATATTCATGTACGAATTCAATCCAGCAAATCGCATAGCTTAGTGAGAATTTCTCCAGGATTGTGCAAGGGGAAACACTCCTCATAAACTGGTTGAATAGAAATAACGCTTGCATTTCTATTAAAGTCACAGATGTAGACCCAGAATCTGCACAATGGATTTAAAAAAGTCGGAACACGGGACAGAAGTCTCCCCAGATAAAATTTAAAATAACCTGTCTAATGTCCCTGTAAATTTTGTAGATTAAATCGAGATATATGAAATGCTCTAAATATCATATATAGATGAGGAGATATTCGGCAACTTAAACTGCAAGGAATAGTTTTCTTTTTTCAGAAACGAAAACTTGGATACTTACAAAAGAGCTTTAATAGATTTCACGTATTCCTGGCTTAGTATGCCTACTAATATTCGAACAGTGCGATTTTAAATAGACGAAGCTTCCGTAAGATTATGTTATGCGTGCCTTACATGAAATCATGTGTGTCTACTTCTAAGTGGCCCAAGGGCAACTCGTTCAGACATAACATTATGCTGATTTCGAAAACTGTGTACTCATCAATAAGAAAAATTATTTTTAAAATAACGAAAAGTGTATATTGCTAATAGAATTCTTTTTTATATTGGGTTACAATGTGTAGTACTGCCCATAGAAACCGCAAACAATTGACACATGTAGGTCTCTTAAATAAACTAACCTGTGTCATTTTCTAAATATGGCAATAACATTTGAGAAGGTGCTGGCACTCAGTCTTGCCATTGAAATCGTAGTTGTGTTTTCCTTCAATGAAATAGGTATTGTTGGCACTAAATATGTAAGATACTGTAAGACTTTGTGTTCTCTAACACGATTTCGCAATTACAAGGAATTGTTGGCTCCTTGTTGCATACTTTCAACAAGTTAGATAGAAGATAACATAGTCATGTGCTAATATTTCATGTTTGGTAGCTTTGTAATTATTATTTATGTCTAATTTCTTCAAGGTATGATGACCCATTTGAAGTTTGGCTATTTGAATCGAGTTAAACATAATTGTGATATCCCAATTGTTTGGTACATAGTTGTGACATGGTGGTGTTTATACCATAAAAAAGTTGTAATAATTTTCATACCCATCGTGTTACTTAATCGTAGTTGTTTATCCACATTTTTGGCCAAAATTCATAGATCAAACTTTACTCTTTGACTACAGTTTGAATAAAATGTAATGAAATGTTTTATAGCCTAAACAATTTCATCAAACAATTTGATAATCGACGATCTACTTGGCCACATTTCGGAGGTGTCCACTTATAAGAGGTGCATATCGAATTGAGAGGTTTATACTGTAATAGAGAATTAAAAAACAAATAGCGTGTGTCTCAGAATTAGTTAGAAATATCTTATAGAAAATATATTGCGCTAACTTTACTGAAAGTTAATTAAATAGGAAGTTTGAACCTCTAATGTTGATTTTCAGTTAAGATGAATTTAATGTCCTTACAAATCGAGTGTACCGGTGTGTGCGACTTAGTCGCAATTTTGCAACTTTCAAAGTCCAAGCGAGCTTGTTTTGTGGCGACTGTTTTGAGAATTTTTGGTAGGAGAGATGTGGCGACTTAGTTGTCGTGGGGGAACATAGAAAACATATTGTTTCTAACAGTGTAGAATATCCATTTAGAGATTATTCTAGTTTAAGTTTATTAACTTTTATTATTAAATTTAGTTTTCATCTTCTTTAGAACACTGCTTTGCGATTATACAAACAAATTTTTTTAAATTTGTTTTTATGTTACTTACTTCCACTTGTTAATGAAGAAAGCCAGTATTACCACTGCCATTTATTACACAAATCGCTGTAACCTCTAAAGATATTCGGCAAAGCAGGAGCTGACGAATTCTGTCAAGAACTACTGTTGGTTAGTATTGTCCTTAGGGAATAACAAAATTGAAGTAAATCACTTCTATTCATCTTAGATCTACAACGGGCAAACTTAATACCGCTCTTTCTTTTGGTCACTACAAGTTTAGGTTCGATAGAGGAATAATGTGGCACACTAAGAATAAAGAAAAATAGTTCAATTTTATGTTCAATTATTTTTCACCAAATATCCTACCAATTAACATACACATAATCAACCACAACAGCTCAGAATTAAATACGATCATATTGAACTAATTTATTAACCGATCTTCTACCAATCAAGAAGAAGTTATTCCGTTATAAATTGAGTAATGAAATCCGGTGGATTGGTTTACTTCCATACACCGCTTACCGGTTTTTATGAAAATCCCATTGTTGGTGGACTATATTCTTCATAGCTTTAAAATTTCAAAATAACTGAAAATTTCAAATAACTGAACCGGTTGAAACGTTTGTGCCGGTTCATTTCATATTTTCGGTTTTAACCGGTTTGGAGAAAAAAAAAAGCCGAAACCAGATTTTCAAAGAATTTTGTTATTTGGAAGCCCTCTCAGACCAATTTTTCGTAGTGATAAAGTTACTATATTCTGGCGAAGGGCATAAAGCTAAATGAATACAACTGGAAATATTTTCGATTTTGGAGTTATCGACTAAACGAATCACCTTTGGAGGAACTTAACACTAGAGTAAATATCAAGATCAAATCTGAATAAATTTAAATACGGTTCAATTTACTTGAAAAATATAAATTTAAATGAAAAAAAATAATTTCGAACGCTTTATTCTCAAGAGGCTAATGAATTTCATCCACTCGTATGTACACTGGCATAAAATCATTCACCTTATTTTTTTATGTGTATACCAAGTGTTGATAATTTCGTAAATTTTGGCTACTTTTCTTCAACATCCTCCAATAGTCTTGCT
>PGFW01047662.1:0-11100 GCA_003123925.1 Haematobia irritans | reverse complement strand
GTCTTTTCGCAAAGGCAACTATGCTGGAGCGGTTGTTGGTGCTGGAGCTCCAGTTTACTTGGCTGCTGTTTGATGGAATACTTGGCCGCTGATGAGTTCTTTGATGGCGTACGCTGCTCGTGACAACAAAAAGACAAGAATTATCCCTCGTCACTTCAATGGCTATCCGTAGACGAAAGAAGAACATTAATTGTTCCGGGCATCCATGCTAAGGTGTGTGTATTGCCGAAACATCCAAGCTGTTCGTCTTGCCCAAGAAGACCGAAAAGAAGCGCCTTAAATTATCTACAAGAAAATGTAAATACAGACCATCGTATCTCTATCAAACAACAATCCGTCCTTTTCAGGACGACAAAACATTTTTAAAAAGAGAAAAAATATTTTCAAATAATATAATTTCATACATACTTTTTTTCGTGTAACAATAAATTACTATAAAAAATTTATATGAAGATATATATACATATATTTAGTTTAGTTATGGCATCGAAAAATTTCGTCACTTCATTTTTTCATTTTGTTCCTATCTAATGCCATTTATTCCTAATATCGAAAAACAACAAATTTTATTTTCATCTGTATCAGCTCTGATTATTTACTACATATGTATCTTTTGTATGCTTTGGCAAAGCCGAAGTCTAGTAGGATCGTAAGTGTTCGTAACTTCTAGCGGGAAGTTGCAAATAGTTGATGACAGAGAAAGCTGTTTGTATCAATACATACATAAAACTGATTTCTTGCAAAAACGAGTAGTAAGAGCGTCTACAGCCAAAAGAAAACAGAATGAGACTGAGGATCGAGTACAGTGCCAACATAGAATCTTTTTCTTTGAATTTCTGCCAATAAGAGAGTACGAGAATCATAGAATCATTTTCCCCCTTTGGGGGGAATGGGACGAGAAATGACATATAGAGAATTGCATATATGTTTCGTATGTATTACATTCGTAGAGTTTTTATTTTGTAGTGTATGTCATGTTTTTCAAGTGCCGACGGCAGAAAAATAGCATATTAGTCGCCTTTGGTAAGTCCATACATAATTGTTTCATTGGGTTAGTAACAATGTTTTGCCGACGGCAAACCAAATGTTTGTAATTTTATTTAAACCAAGTAAATTTAAAATTTTATTATTAAAATAATTAAATAAATTTGTAACAAGATGATCTCTTTTGTAAATATATTTTGTTCGGTTCCTGAAAAGGACCGATGTGTTTTTGTAATTAAAGTATTTAAATATTCTCCAAATTAGCGTTAAAGAAAATGTTTAACCGCGGAAACCGTACAAAGTGCGGCCTTGTCTCTTCAAAAGCGTTAGAGAACATCCATTAAGCGGTGACGGTTTTACCGCTTAGCATGTTCGGGTGTGGTGACAGCCATTCACGAATAAACGTTTCCAAAACACCTGAGGAACCACGGGCGTTTCTTCGTATATCAATCCAGAGATACGTTTTTACACCGCCACGGACGAGCCAAACGTTCTGATTGCAGGCTTGGTAATCTTGGATGTTATACGCAAACACTTTACGATGACGTAGCGCACCTTTCAAGCTTTTGCAACCTTTACACGACCAGTCATTTTTCACTTTTTTTAAATTCCACTTTCACAAACGTTGTACAAGAACTAATACTGTTCCGCAGCCTATGCGCTTCTATTTATACAAAAATTCCTTGAAATGCTTACTAATATTAATAACACGATCTACCCTCGGGTTCGTGTGTATACTTCGTGTATACTTCGATGTATTATTACAGGCAGGCTGTAAGATACAATATTTCAATCTTTCACTACACACACCCTTAACTAACAGTTTGCGCGCTCAATTTTTCTATAAATATGGCGTTCATGCTCGGCACACAAGTAATAACCTTTTTGACAAGTGTTGTGTGTTCATTATCGTTGAAAGTTGGAGAAAAACAAAATATAAAGTTGAAAAATGGCCCTCGTTACCAAGCAAACTGCCGTAAATCTACCGGTGGCAAAGCCCCTCGTAAGCAATTGGCTTACTAAAGCTGCTTCGTTAAGAGTGCCCCAGCACTGGCGGTGTCAAAGAAACCCCATCGTTTGCCGCCCTGGTACCGTTCGCTCTTGGTGAAATCCGTCGTTACCAAAAGAGCACAGAATGTTGTATCCGGAAATTGCCTTTTCAACGTTTGCGCCGCTTCGGTGAAATTTGCCAAGATTTCAAAAACTGACTTTGCGTTTCCAGAGTTCTTGCTTGTTTCATGGCTTGCAAAAAGATAGCTAGCGAGGCTACTTTTGGTTGGTCTTATTCGAAGATACCAACTTGTGCGCTATCCATGCTAAGCGTGTCACCATCATGCCTAAGGATATCCAATTGGCCAGACGTATTCGTGGAGAACGTGCTTAAATTTTTGACATATTAAAAGCCAACTTTTTTTTACAAAAACAATCGGTCCTTTTCAGGACCACAATATTTTTATAAAAAGAGAAAATTTTTTTTTCAATTACTTTTACAGTGGACAAGAATTTATTCTTTATTATTTGATATCAATAAAACTTATATCTGCATTTGTGTTTTTTTTGTATTAGGTTGGATATGAAAGGGAATGGTGTGTTACTAGATGATGTAAATTTTGTTTCTCAACTTGGTTTTTACATTTTTTTCGCTATCATCTCACAATTATTTCTCTTTAATCTTATTTTTTTCAAAAGAAGAAAATTATATAAGTAGGATGAATTGTCTTCTTTATTTTCATTCTAATGCTCACATTTCAATGCGGGCAAACATTCTTATGAAATATTTTTCTAACCCTAATCTAAATCGGAGATTATTTTTTTGAATTTTCTAAGGGTGTTTGTTTGTTATATATATTTCCTAAATGGTCGTATAGACTTTAAATTTATTCCATTCTGTTGTTTTATAATTCTTTTAGTCTTTTTTTGCGAAATTTTATCATCAAAAAATACCCAATTACTTTACTTCTTAAAATTTGGGGCTAAGGAGGTGTATATCACAGCTTATGGCAAATTTTTATTCATAGTATTTCGTATTTAAAATTTTTCGTTAAAACTTGGTATTTATAATCGACATGCTATTATTTTCTACGATTGTTTTAATATTTTTTCATATATACATTTCATTCTTGTCTGCAAATATTTTAAATTTTTTATGTTTTCACACTATATTCCAACATTGTTAACATGCGCTGTACATGATTACCACACCTTCACCGATTATTTTATACTTTTGGGTTACAATTGACCACTTTTTATTAATAATTGCTTATATTTTAGTTAGAAATTTGTGATTTTCTATTTATATTTTGATTGAAAATTCCTAAACATTTTTTACTTTTTGAGCTTTCAAAAATTAAATTTGCCAGAAAAAACTTATTATTCATGGAAAATATCCAATATGGATGAATTCCACTGTCATTAGACGACATAATATAAATTGTAATTATTTTACCATAAAACTATGCAAAAATGTATAATTTTTTTCGTATTTTTTTTAAAGAAAACATATCAAGATTCCCTATAATTTTTTTATTTTATACAATTTTCAAATAAAAATAAGTTAAAATTATATATAATTTAGTTAGAATTTTATGATGACACTTTTTATAAACTTTCAACTCAAAAGATGTATAATACTCTAGCCCTTCAATATTATTAATTGAAATCCCTTTTTGTCATTAAAGGTGGAGTATTCTTCTTACTAGAGAAATTGTGATAAATTCCAATTAAAATATATTTTACTATGTCATTCATAAATTTTAATTTATTCTATCAAAAACTTTTTGTGAAAAAATTTATTACTCTTCCACACATAAGATTTCACAAAATTTCGGGGACGAGCTGATATAAACTCAAATCGATGTACCTAAACAGGACCGGTAAAAATCAATATTAATAAACGTACACGCGTGTTAGTGTATATTAGTGCTTGAAGTGAATCTCTCTCTCTCAAGGAAAACAAAAAAAACAGCGACCCCAGTTGAAGCCACCGCATCTCCATTGCGTGTTTGAGAAAAGGCGCACCTAAAAAAGCTGCTGCCAAGGCAAAGAAAGAAACCTCTGCTTGCCCCATCTCATTCCACCAACCCAACAAATGGTCGATGCTGCCATCAAAACATTGAAAGAACGTGGTGGTTCATCATTGCCTGCCATCAAGAAATATTTGGCCAGCACCTACAAAGTTGATGCCCAAAAATTGGCTCCCTTCATCAAGAAGTATTTGAAGGGCGCTGTTGCCAGTGGAAAAAAAAAAATTTGATCCAAACTAAAGGTAAGGGCTGCATCTGGTTAATTCAAAATGTCTAAAGCAATGAGCGCCGAAAAAACGAAGAAGGCCCCAGCTTGGCTGATAAGAAAAAGAAGGCTGCGCCACCCAAAAATGGCCAGTGCGGAGAAAAGAAGGCTGCTAGCCAAAGAAACCTTTCTGCCGCCCTTAAGAAGACAGCAGAAAAGAAGAAGACCGAAAAGGCTAAGGCTAAAACTGCCAAAAAGACCGGTACAGTTAAAGCTAAACCAGCAAAAACCGCCGCCAAGGCCAAGGCCTCCGCCACAAAACCAAAAGCACCCAAGGCAAAAACAGTAGCAGCAGCCAAACCCAAAAAGGCCGCCGCTGCCAAGAAACCAGCTGCTAAAAAAGCCGCCGCCAAGAAGTAAATTTTCTATTTCATGGCAGAATGATTATTTTCGATATTCGAAAGCAGTTTATCTAACAGCCCTTTTCAGGGCTACAAAATATCTTTGAAAAAGAGAACAAATTTTATGCAAACAATTTTGTTTGTTACCTAATTTTTATTTAAATAAATTATTACATTGTACCTTAATTCTATTTTTTCACGGTAAAATTTGAAATTTCATAATCATCATGTTTTATTGGGAATTTTTCAAAACTTGGATTAGCCTATTGCGGATGTGGTAGATAAACCACAGCAATTAGAATCATAGAAAAAAAGGTTTTTCATGCTACCTACGGCATTAGAGTCATCATCAAAACTCCTCTCACACACACCACACCATCATTTAACGTACGCCGATTTTACAGTAATGCATACAGATCAATGTAATAAATGTTCTTTTACTCTGCAGAAAAAATATTATAGGCGTTATTATAATGAAGAAAATAAAAGAAAAATATTGGATAGAAAACAGTAATGAAATTGCCAAATTAGAATTTTATAGAAGTTAGACATAGTAATTGAATTGCCATAATAGGAATTTTAATAAATGAAGATTTTAAACATTTTGAATTTTTCTTAGTTGAAAAATCAATTATTCTTTATTATTCGATGGAAGGATTGTATTTTTTTTATTGAAATTTAAATAAAGATTATTTTGTCTTTAGGTTGATCAACAAAGGAAAATCTCTTTTTACATGATTTTTGTGGCCCTGAAAAGGTCCTTTGTGATGGTGTGAGGCAAATAAATTTTCGACGAAATATTAAAGCCATTTTACTTGGAGGCTGGTGTACTTAGTAACGGCTTTGGTACCTTCACTGACCAGCGTGCTTTAGCCAATTCACCGGGCCAATAAATAGACGAACGGGCAGTTTGGATTTCCCGACTGGCTGATGGTGGAACGCTTGTTGTTAGTGAGCCAAACGAGAGGCTTCTGCTGGCAATACGTTCGAGATATTCATTAAAACGAAACTGTTCATGATGCTCATTAGCCTTTGAAAGCAGATACCAGTATCGCGGATTGTACTTGCCTTCAACACTTTGTAAAATGTAGATGGCATAACTCCTCCTACGCTTTGGTGGTCTTCTTTGGTCTTGTCACCCTTTGTTTTGATGTTCATTTTTGGGGCTTTGCCGGCCTTCTTTGCTGCTTTCTACCACTGGCTTTTGGGAGGATTTTCACTAGTATATTACTTTTTCACACAAACACTTTAACAACTGCTAGAGGAAATTTTGGTGTGTGCGCAGCAGTGAGCACACATTTTGTACCATTTATCGTGCACAGATATTTCATTTAGCGGAAAACGGCAGCAGCCAAAAACAACCCCCAAAATGTTTATTTAAATAGCTCGAACGGAAAAGTTATAATAAAAGAACTGGACAACTAGTTAAACGCCTATTCAGTTGTTTGAGGCTCATACAGTGGAACATCGCAAGTAGATTATCTGAAACAAAAATTCAATCTATGTGTTGGAACAAAATTTTTAACTGAAGTGACTTTTTTACATTGACTTATAAGCTTTAAAGTGGAGAATTAATAGTTAGTCGCATATTGAAAGACTATTAATCTGTTGCTCTATATGAAATTCTGAGAATTGCATAGTTAGGCACCACAAAACTTTTCTCATAGTGGATTTTCAAATTCCACCAAAAATTCAAACCGAACGGCACTATCACCAATTGAATGTGCCAAATGAAAACTTATTACAAAAAATTAGAAAACAAAACTGGTAACAATGGCAGACTGCAAACATTTGTAACTTTACTGAAAAGATAAACATCAGTCTAATGACAGTGCAAACATTAGCGCGATTAAGAAATTACGAAAGAACGGTACAAGAAAGCAATAGAAGCAAGTGTTAGCGATGTGTGATGAGATATCTTCGTATGAATTATGAAATTTTTTGAATTCAACACCTATCCCAAATATTAAAGAGGCCATTGATCAACTGCAAAAGGAGAGAGCAGAATTAATTGCGAAAATAAATGAATTACAAATAACTTGCGCAAATCTAAGTGCATCAACGAATAATAACAATGGGACTATTCATGAGGACCTTTCTCAGCCCATGCTAAGTGGCATAACAAATAACCTCGGATCTAACACCGTCGACAATGAAGTCGACATGAACGAGGACTTATATGAAAGTAACAAGACAACGTCAGTTCAAGTAGCCGAGAAACTTTGACGCTGCGAATGATGGACCAATGAACACAGCCAGTTGCCTCAGTTAGTAAGGGAGCTATATCGAAAAAGAAGCAAGGAGAACTATCAACCACACGATATGGAGAACAGACCCAGCGGGCCCAAAGTTCAACAGGCAGTATGAATGAGACCATGACGAATACCCAACAGAGGACCACTCAAACAGGAACCAGAGGTAAGTCCAGCCCACCCATCATTAGAATATATGGGAGCAATCCAAAGGAATTAACTGATAAATTATCTGTATTTTTGGGGCATGGCTTGTTCACTATGAAGATTTTTAATAGAAAATTTGATTTGGTTTGCAATTGGTAAAGTGCAGACGGAACATGCCAAGGTTGTTGGACTCATTAGGGAATTAGGGTTTAGATTTTACTACACGTATACGCCGTAAGAATTCTAGCCGTTACTCACAATTATTGGAGGCGTTTAATTCTAGTACTTGCGGATTGAAGACGATTTATACGGACGCATTGAAAAAGACTAAAGCTCTGACTTGACATCCATGAAAATTAACCAAACTCGAAGGCGCTCGATGGATAGTCCAATTGGGTAGAGAGTCTGACATCAAGGGCTTCAGAGGTATAAGAAATTTGCTGAGCTGTAGAGTGCAGATTTCTAAACATACACCAAAGGGAGTACTACAATGCAATAATTGTCAGAGATATGGCCACATATCGATTAACTGTTAATATGAAACTTACGCTGCGCTAATGTGGTGCTGCCTACGAATCTTAGATAAATGTCCCATTTTGGAAAATTGGTGAAAATAGCCAGCGGAGACTAATCACCACTGACACAATCCCACTGTCAAATAATTTAAGACGGACAACCGTCCACGTATTTGTGCTCAACTGCCAAAGCTTTCGGGCAGAGGCAAATGCCCAGAATATGTCCGAGAACGCTGGAAACTTCTACAAAAAAGGACCAGAAAGGAAAGCATGAAAGAGACGCTAAAGGTCAAAATCCGGGCATTCAGTTGCTATTTGACACCCCAGCTCGATTAGTTACCTCTAGAAGTTATTCAAGCGTGACACGAGGGGAGAGAAATGAGACACTGAGAGCCACTAACGATTCCACTGCCGAAAATATCGCCCGTACGATGAACTTCTTTGATGGCGAGTGTAGAAGGCTGATTGGAGGCGATTTTATATCATGCCTAGAAAATTAAGGAACTATGCAGTACATATAAAACCTCAACAAATGATGGAGGAGAGAACTCTGTGCGCTCTACGGGCTTATTGCTGACCATGGCCCCAGATGTCGCACAATATAAAGTGTATTTTTATAATAATCCGCAATTCTATAGCTTCTCTTCCATAAGAGACACTATTGCAGATATTCATCAAACAGACATAAACCGCGATATATACTTATGATGGCGAGAAACACACAATAACTATCAACGAGCACAGACTGGAACTTAAGGGTTATAATCTTTTTCTACAACACAGACTTGACGGGCGCGGTGAAGAGCGGAACTGCCATATTCATAAGGGAGAGTTATTAGAACTGAACGTGTACCATTGACTTAGTGTGAAATACGAGGGGTAGCGATTAGGGTTACCGCCGAGACGGCGTATAATTTTCGTTTCCCTTTACAACAGACCGCAGAAACACACTCCGAGACGAGGACCTTGATAAGTTAGTACAGATTGCAGGCGCTAGCGAGATGGTTATTGGCGGGGACCTTAATGCGAAGCATCCGGACTGGGGTGGAGATATTATTAATTCTAGTGGAAGGGTACTAAGTGATTGGTTGAACTCCAGTCCAACGTATAATATTTGGCCCACTTTAGAGCCAACTAGAATTAATCATATCTCCAGCTCTTATATTGACATATTTATAACGACAGACGGAATTAGACCCAGGGACAATTCACTTCTTAAGACGGCTGACTATGACTCGGATCACAGGGCTGTGATTTGAAACACAGACTGACACTTTTGAGACTGAACCAATTAGGGAATTATATGATTATGGCAGTATTAGAGTTAGACAATTTAATGACATACTGACGAGCCATCTAAGTAGTTTCGAGCTACCAGTAACAAGATCTGCCACACGAGATGAGATTGATAGATCAATCGAGAATATGAGTTCAGCCATCACAGGAGCCATTGCCGGTAGCACTAAGAAATTTCGGCCCACGAGAGGTTCATTGAAAGACCTACCCAATGACATTAAGGAACTCATAAGGAGGAAGAAAAATCTACGCAGGAGAAGACACCGTATACTTGACCGGGATGAAGCGAATATGCTAGGCGCCATTATAAGAAATCTGGGCAACATCATAAAACAAAGGATTGCCAAATTCGAAGAAGACAACTTTATCGAGACATTGGAGAAAATAAAGCCTGGTACAGATATGTTCAGACAGCTGAAAAGATTGGGTGCGGGAAAAAGGAGAGCGGCTATTCCAACCCTTAAGGACCTAATTGGTGACGAATATGGTTGATATAAAAGGGCAAGGCCGACGCCATAGCAAATATTTTTGCCAGCATCCAACAAAACACGACTACAGGCAACCCTGGGGCCATGGCAATTGCCCCAGATACGGCAATATACTCTCCAACCATAGAATTCAATGGAAATAATTTTGCAGATGGATCGGCTGAATCCCCGGAGCAATTCAGACTTATAGATTCACCAGAGATCGGTGCTAGATTGCGAAGACTTAATAACAAGAAAAGCTCCGGGAACGACGGCATCCCCAATTGCGTTCTAAGGAAAATTGACCAGAGAATTTGGAGATCCTTGGCCATTCTATTTAATCACTGTCTAAATCTCGACTACTTTCCGATCCATGAGAGAATCAAATTGTCCAATTCTGAAACCTGGTAAGGACCCCGCGCTACCGTCTAGTTACCGTCCTATTTCTTTGCTGCCGGCTATTTCAAAACTATTTGAGATTTTGATATTGGCAAGACTAGAGGAGCATATTATAGAAAACGGGACACTGAATAGGTCACAATTTGGCTTTCGACGTGCTACTTCACGACACATGCACTCACCACCTTCATGCATAAAGTTATAAATGGAATAAATGCACGCAGTCCGACGATAGCAGTAAGAAAGCTGTTTGAAAAAGGCTTTGATACAGTTCTGGCAAGATGGAATAGTAGAAAGATGAAAGAGAAATATGGCTTCAAGGATCACATATGTGGCTAGACAGTTACTACATCGGCAGGTCTTTCACAGTGTCGTTGGTTGAATCAGTATCCGAACGCGAAACAGGTGTTTGCTGGGTACCTCAAGGATCGTTCTCCGGGCCAGTCCTCTACAATATATCTGCCGATATTCGCAACCCTCGACAGGTGACTACTGCTCATATAGCGAATGAATATTTAGTGGCCTCCACCATGCAGACCAAAAAGCGAAAAGAACTATCGAAATACCTTGATACCCTCAATATATATTTTGATGAATGGCGATTAAACCTCAATATTGAGAAATGTGAGGCAATAGCACTAAAGGGGAAACGGAAAAACCTTTTCAAGAACGCTCGCAAGTACCAACCTAATGTGAGAATAGGCGGCCAAGTTATACCAAGTACGGATAAACTTAAATACTTAGGAGTGGTCTTCCAGGAAGAGATCTCTTTCACGAGGCACATCGACAACTTGCTTAAGAAGGGTAAGGCGGCTTTCCAAGGCTACAGCAGGTTATTGAAGAAGAGGGGTGGGCTCAGCTCTAGGGTAAAGCTCACCATTTATAAACAAATAGTTAGACCGGTATTGGCATACGCTTTCCCCACATGGTCAATAATTTCCTCACACCAGATGGAGAGACTACGAATTTTTGAGAGGAAAATGTTGAAGTATTCTCTTGACCTTAGACCCCGCATTACAGCTGATGGGCAATTTCGCAACCCGCCCAACAGAGTCGTGTATGAGAAGAAGTGCCATGGGCAGAATCGACGCTTTCCATGGTTGGCAGTTCAATCGCAATCGAGCGTCTTCGAGCATACAAAACACACCCTAACGAACTAGTCAGGGAGACTGGACTTGATAGACAACATTTTGACCAATTCCGGACGACTGGAAACTTGTTTCCCCCGACAGCATTACCACACAGGGCGGACAGTGGTTTGCTCTATGACAACGACGGCAGACTCATGTACTACCACAGAAGATATGGTAGATTGGATTTTTCAGATCTCGTCTATGATACTACGCAATAATCCTAACTAGGATACATACCTGTAAATATGTATATACCACACTGAATTATCTTATTTTAT
>PGFW01047645.1:0-17478 GCA_003123925.1 Haematobia irritans | reverse complement strand
ACACAAAGATGTTCCTTTCAATTTTCTTATTACCGCTTCAGGACTAAATACGTAATGAGTCATTTTATTAAATTATTTTAGATCGTTTGCAACATGTGATACAAATAATTTTTTAATAATTTTTGTCAAATTGACGAAAATTTTATTGAAAATTAATAATTCAGTTCTTGTGTTTAATAAAATTTCATAATTTTGGAAGAACAAAAAGAATTTTTTTTAAATACTCTTTAACGCTGTATAAAGTTCAAGGAAGACACAATTTAACGCAACAAATATTTTTGAGTACTTTATGCAATACAATTTAAGCAACTTCACCATTTTGAATTTTCAAATATGACACTATTTTCGTATTTAGTAAAATTGTATACTTCATTCTGTATAAAATATTTGTTTCTCTTTTTTAGTTGGCGTCATTCATTCTTTATTTATTGTATTTACGCGGCAATAGCCGCCGGGACTTTACATAGAATGATACACTTTCTGTAGTTCAATCAATCAGTAAGCGACCACGAGCGAGGACTGCTAGGGACTCCAAACTAGGTCATGCGAGCATATGTTGGTTCAGTAAGAACCCCGTTGAGCTCAATTAAAGTGCTCGCGGCTACTCAATAAGGCTTCAAACTGTATATGACAGGATGGGTCACCAAGGCACCCCAATTTGAAACCAGATTACGGTTTAACAAAATTGCCAAACATCACAGACCGGCTAAGGCGGTGCCCGCGAACCACACGGGGCGCCCATAGAAATAGGCAATCGGATGAAAGAATAGGCATAAAATTTACTAACAACACAAAGACAAGTCTTATACATCTATTAGAAAATTTGTCTTATTTTTATTCTCTATACAAATTTCTTTTTAGAATACAATTCTTTGTCAACTTTTTACTTTCTGTACGAAAATTTCTTGATAAAATTTATAAAAAAATTTTAAAAATGTTTATTTCATATTTGTTGTTTTTGATACTAGCTTTAAAACCATTGTGTTGACCTGAACTAAATACAAGACGTACTTTAACAACATGACGTCGCAAAAGAATGTTTGTCATAAATCTTATTCTGGGCACAAGGCTATAGACTGTAAAATGGTTGGATGGACGCATGTTTCGGATTACCACATTTCCTCATCAGAATCTCTTACCTTGCAGCAAACACTATCAACCATTATCAAGACATATAATTCAGCAGTTCGGCTAAACCGCAAACAGTGACACCACACTTGAACCTTCCGAGAAACAAAGGTCTTACATGTAGCCGCCTGCTTATGCCGGACAATCAAATTGCATACAAAAATATGGTTTGCTTCAAATTGTCCTAATCATCTATAAAAAATTTCTTGTCACGTTTTTTTTTATTTACTTGAAAATTTTAGAAAGTGTCTTATTTCTCACTTAGAAAAATTTTGTCAAAAATTTACTTTCCTATAGATATTTTTAACATTTCTAGCTCTCACAAGCTCTTTCGTGTTCTTTAATTCTACAGAAATTTCTCGAAATTTTATTTTCTATAGAACAATTTTGTCAAAATTTTACTCCTAGTAGAATATTCTCCTAAATTATTCCTTAGAAAATTATTGTTAAAATTTTATTTCTATAGAAAAATTTTGCTCAACATTTTTCATGTTCTATAAATTGTGCAAAATTTTATTCTATCGAAAATTGAAGGCTTATTGGTACTGAAAATATCAAAAATTTTATTTCTCATATCAAAAACATTATCTATCGAAAATTTTATTCGCCTAAACCCGAAACTATTTTGACGAACTATTTCTATTGTCTCAGATACGGGAAAAGAATCTCTATAAATTTTCTATCAAAAAAAAAACTTTTCTCTCTATCTTAAAATTAAAGTTTACTTCTAATAACAGAACACCCTCCTTTGCTCATAATTTGCTTATTTCCTGTAGAAAACTTAAGAATAGTTCATCTAAGAAAGGTTTATTTCTATGAAAATTTTTGAAAATTTTATTTATATATAAAAAATATTGTCCAAAATTTTATTTCTATAGACATTTTTTTTTTAAATACTTTTAGCTCTACAGATTTTTCTGTTTCTTAAATTTAGTTCTAACAGAACAATTTTCATTCGAAATTTATTTTCTATAGGAAATTTTTGTTCAGAACTTTTATTTCTATAGAAAATTTTGTTTAAATTTATTTCTATACTCATCTTTGTTACCAATCTTTTAGTTTCTGCCAGAAAAATTTGTGTCAACATTGTACTTCTATAGAAAATTTTGTTTTCAACATTTTATTCCATGTAAAAACTAATCAATTATTCTATATCAATATTAGATTTCTAGAATAACTGATTATCCTCGAAAATTTTTCTACAAAATTTTGAAATATTTTATTTCTATAAAAAAAAATCTATTAGAATTTCTATAAGATAAAAACTTGTCGGTATATAAAATAGAAATTTTACTTTTATACAATTTGTCAAAATTTTTCGTCTTAACAGAACTTTTTCTATCATTCAAATTTTAGTGTATGAAACTTCAAAATTCATTTTTCTATAGAAATTTATTTTATAAAATTTTATTGTCTATAGAAAATCTTGTCAAAATTTTTATTTCTAAGAACACTACAATTTTTTTAGAAAAATTTTGTCAAAATTTTATGTTGGCTATAGAATTTTGTCAAAATTATTCATTGACTTTTGTCAAATTTATTCTCTTTATGAATTTTCAAAATTCTTTATTTCTAAGAAACATTTTGTCAAAATTTTTATTTTCTACTTGAAATATTTTCAGCAAAATGATTATCTGGTATCGAAACAGGCGATCTTAACGTCCAAATGCATTATAAAGGGTGGTTAAAATTTCAAGGGCCGATGTTGAATTTGAATAAGACACAAAACTATTGAGGAAATCTATTGTAATTTTATTTTTATTATGATCTATATTGGTAATTAACTCACTTATGTATGAACAAAAATATCGGCGGAATGGGTGCGCCGCGACCTCGGCGCACACCTGTCGATACCGATGCGAAATGTTCGATGGACGCTGAGGCATAATGGAGTTCTATGCGTTTAATGTGCGCGAATTTATCTCATCCCTAACTTTAATGGTGGCTGGCTTATTCGACATACAATTTTTCTTTCAAATAACCCGCAAAGCCAAAAAAGTCCAACGGTTCAGAATCACATGATCTTGGCGGCATTTGACATCGCCATAAACGCTGAGATAACACGGCCATGAATTTGTGCGCCAAAAGAAGCCATTAGTTTTTTCGTTAGGCTGTTGAGCAAAGTGGCACCGTCCTGCTGAAACCACAGTATCGTCCACACATTCATATCTTCCAATTCGGGCCATAAGAAAGATCGTTTATCAGTCTCACGATAGCGAACAGGCCATTCAGCAGTAACTGCTGACCGCCTCATTTGAAAAAAATATACGGCGATGATGCCGCCAGCCGCATAAAAACCGCAGCCAAACGGTCACTCTTTTGTGGGTGGCATTGGGATTGTTCTCGACCAATCACTCTGATTCTCATTCGCCCAAAATGCGGAAATTCTGTTTATTGACGAATGCCACTGAGGTGAAAATGTGCTCATCCACTGAGATGATTTTTCTTCGAAAATTGATCATCCACTGTTTGCCAATTTCTTGAAACCACTTCTGGCCCATTCAGCGACGAGTCCATGCTTCAAATTGAGTAAGTCCTGACAATAGAGAAATGTCAAATAAATATCGGAAAAAACTAGGCGCTTTTAGGTGTGGTTCACATTCAACATAGGCCTAATTACAATTAACACCTTTTATCTTAAATATTACATTCGCGAGCTATATTTGACTGGCAAATATTAGATTAAAGGGAAGCTTGTTAAATAGAACCATTGAAAAGAAAAGCCCAGAATACAAATTCTATAGAACATCTAGCACGGCTACATGTTTCAGTTATGGCGAATGAACTATTTCACAGCCTTTAGTATATGATCTGGCAATGGGATAGCATAACTTAAATTTGGCACGCCATTTATTGCCAACTTCCTTAAATGGAGAAAATATTTGGGAATTTTCCCTCTTACAAAATTTGACTCATCTTTGACTCCCACTGACATCAACTTGTCAAAACTTATTTCTAGAGAATTTTTTTTTCGAAATTTTTACTTTCTAATAGAAAATTTTGATAATATTTTTATTGTCTAACAGGAAAATTTTTGAAAATTGAATTGTAAAAATATTTTGCCAAATTTTTATTTTATAGATAAATTTCGAATCGGGAAAATAGTCTAGACGCTATACCGACATCCATATTCGGCAAATCTTATTTATGGAATCTAAAATACCCATAATTAACAAAATATGCAAAAATCTGCAATTGCTTTGTATGTCCCAGTATATATTCTTAATGTCCTGATGCCATTTAACAACTAACTACCGGGGGGCGCTCGTCAGAAATGTTAGCAGATGACGCGGCAACTATAAACTGTTGCTGTAATTAAGGTTTCAATCACACAACCAAAAATTAAAAAAAGTAACATCTTATTAAAAAAGTATTAACATTTTAAATATCGAACTAGGTAATACAATGTCGCGCTATAAATAGAGTCGCAGATATGCATACACGCTCACGAAAAAAATCGCTTCGTTGTAAGCATAATTACTCCCAACAATATTTTGCTTCAAAGCATATACATTTGTTGGGTATGCCCCAAGACATTTATATGGTTGATCTCTACAAGTATATAATATGTTTGAAAAGGCATATTGGTCTAAACAATATAATGTTTGGGTAGGCTAAGTTCCATAATACATTTTGTATTTTTTGCATCCACAATTCAAATAATGTTGTCTTCCATAAAAAACAGATATGTTACTTAGATGTTGACCATTATAATATGTTTGGAGACATTTGCAACCCAAAAATATTATATGCCTGTAAAAAATATTCTCCCAAAACAATATTTGTGCTCAATAATTTGATTTTAATTCTATTTTGATGATATTAACAATCATATATGAATTATGTAAAATAAACGCAGGGTAATATAGGTGGCTAACAACATAGGTTTTTCGACCTGAAATGCTCCAAAAATTTTGTTTCGCCCCAATTGTATATTCCCACGACATCTGTTTCACTTCCACGAGATATTTTTAGTTAACTTAGCACCGGTTGTTTCTGTAATACAAAGCATTGTAGGAAGAAAAATTAATTCATAATGTTTAATGATTTTTTTATTTTAATTTTGACCCTTTTGGCCGGAAACGGGGACTCGAAACAGCGGACCACACATTCTGCTAAGGGATCAAAGAAGTAGCTGATCAATTGCCCAAGAAAAATAAAATGTTAATTTTTGTAATAACAAGCCCAACAACCACCGAACTATTCATAATCGCTCCTGTTAAATAGCGCTCCAAGCTACTAAAGAACATATATGTTTAATAGCTATTCTAATTAATATATGTAGTTGGCATTCAAGGCATATTATATGTTCATAATCATTTTATGTCCGCAACATAAATATGTTCCTAGACATATTAACATATATGTTCCGCAAACGAGTGTTATGCTAGGTTTATTGAACATTATATGCTTGCACTCAAAATATTGTGTTTAAACAATTTGTGTTCCAAACATATAATGTTTATAGCCGAAACATAATGAAAGAACAGTGTCTTTTCAATCCAAAACGTCGTGTACATACGCTCAAGTTAAACACTCCTCACTGCTTGACAATGTGCTTGCTTAAGGATAGTGCATTAATTTTATATTCATGATGGAAACACTCACGCGACACACACAACGCATACTTACTCCTTTATGTTGAGTATATGTTTGAGAATCGTGTCCATAAAATGTGGGGCCATTTAAAGTCATTATGATATTAACTGAAACTACTCTTTTCAGTTGTTTGGCCCTTTTTAATAAATGCAGTAAAAAATTCTTGCGTTAATTCTTGAATAGCTGCACAGTGCGATTCAGGCAAAGAATAGAAAAAAAAAAAAACAGGTGAATAAAAATTATTTTGGGATTAGCCGCGATATAGAAATTTTATGATGTAAAAATTGGTTCAACATCGGATTAATTATTAATATAGACCCCATATAACCAATCACTCCAGGACTTATATTAGACTTCTTCTGATTATGAAGAATAGTCCAAATATAAATATTACGAATTCATATTTTTATTATTTTTAGCAAACCACCCATCATCCATGTCCCTAACAGATTGGCGACAATCAATTTTTATTTTCTATCGCTGTGTTACTGCTTGAAAACTATGTAATGAAATAAAAAAATTTATCTCCCCCCAGAAATTAAAGCACAGTGCGAAAATTTTGTAAATCCTTTAAATTGGAATTTCTTGTTATCTGCAGGGTTATTCCTGCGAGGCATATTTTGCTATTATGAGCTATGAACGCAATCAGATACAAAGAATAGGACGAATGCCAAAAGAGCAGAACTATGGAGTTAGTGCAGTATTTTGTTGCTAATCGGTCTCGCGATGGACGAATGATCGGTTTTGGTGTATGCGTTTGTTTATGGCGTTGGATTTTAATGTTGTTAAGCCCTTTGTTAAATAACCAAATGGTAATGGAGGAAAAGAAGTTACAGCGAGAGCACAGGATATAGAGAAACACAAATAAGAAAATCAATTCAAAATAATGACAAAATCCGAACACAAATAGGGATGCCAATTCAAAATGGTTGAGAAAAATCCTGTAGTTGAAATTGGTAATTTAAAAATCCATACGATAACAAAGTGCGTAAAGCGTTCTGCTAATGAAGGCATATGAAAGTGAAAATTGTTAGAAAAAAAATGTTTCGTTCAATTGAAACTTGTCATTCCGTTTGTAACACACTCGAAAATATTGCTCTAAGACCCCATAACATATATATTCTGGGTCGTGTGAAATTCTGAAGATCGAATCTGAGCATAGTCCGTCCGTCCTGTTCGTGAAAGTCACGCTAACTTCCGAACGAAACAACCTATCGACTTGGCATAAGTGTTTGTTATTGATGATGGTCGGATGGTATTGCAAATGGGCCATTTATCGTCCACTTTTACGTATAGCCCCCATATAAACGGACCCCCAAATTTGGCTTGCGATTGCTCTAAGAGAAGCAAATTTCATCCGATCCGGCTGAAATTTGGTACATGGTGTTAGTATATGGTCTCTAACAACCATGCAGAAATTGGTCCATATCGGTCCATAATTACATATAGCCCCCATATAAACCGATCCCCCGATTTTGCGATTCGAGCCCTAAGAGAACGCAAATTTTCATCCGATCCGGCTGAAATTTGGTACATGTGTTATGTATATGGTCTCTAACAACATGTAAAAATTGGTCCAATCGGTCCATAAGATTATATATAGCCCATATAAAAACCGATCCCCGATTTTGTGCGGAGCCTCTAAGAGAAACAAATTTCACCGATCCGGCTAAAATTGGTACATGGTGTGTGTATCATATGTCTCTAACAAACCATCGCAAAATTGGTCCATATCGGTCCCATATTATATATAGCCCATATAAACGATCCCCAGAATTTGTACCTCCGGAGACCTCTGGGTTAGGAGTTATATATAGTCGATCCCCCAATCACACAAAAATCTTGTGGTCATATCGTTTATCATGTTGCGCACGGCCATATCATAAGTTCATGAAATTATTATCAGAAAATTGTAATTATTTGCCACTTTTTTATAGCACAATATAATTTAGTTAAAATTTTATTTTCGTATAGAATATTTTTCAAAATTTTATTTCATTAGAAATTTTGTTAAAATATTTATTGTATTAGATCAATTGGTTCCGAGACATATATATTCCAAAATTTTATTTTATATGAAAATTTGTCAAAATTTTATTTCTATTGTTAAACTTTTATTTTTATTAATCTTATTGATCAATATCTTAGAAAATTGTTCAAAATTTTATTTCTATAGAACATTGTCAAAATTTTATTTTATAAAATTTTTTTTAAATTTTTTTTCTAATAGAAATTTTGTCAAAATTTATTTCTATAGAAAATTTTGTCAAGATTTTATTTCTAATAATGAAATTTGTCAAATTTTATTTCTATAGAAAAATTTTGTCAAAATCTTTATTTCTATAAAAAATTTTGTCAAAATTTTATTTTCTATAGAAAGTTTTTCAAATTTTGTCAAATTTTTTTCTCATAGAAAATTTTGTCAAAATTTTATTTCTATATGAAAATGTTTGTCAACAATTTTTATTTTCTATAGAAAATTTTTGTCTAAAATCTTATTTCTATAGAAAATTTTGTGTCAAAAATTTTATTTCTATAGAAAATTTTTTCAAATTTGTCAAAATTTATTTCTATAGAAAATTTTTTCAAATTTTGTCAAAATTTTATTTCTATAGAAAATTTTGTCAAAATTTTACTTCTATAGAAAATTCTTTTCAAATTTTATTTCTATATAGAAATTTTTCCAAATTTTACTTCTACAGAAAAATGTTCTGTCAAATATTTGGATATGGGACACTTGTAACTTAATTATATACGTATTTAATCGGCTTCTTAGTATAATATATACCACGTTGGACTATGGCGTATATATTACGGCTCGGGTGTAGAATTTTAAGATAGCCTTTGCTCGCAAGGTGTTGAACGCGCAATTCCAAGTAATTCGATTGTGGATGACAGTCTTCAGTAGAAGTTTGCTTTCGCAACCATGGTGTAGCGGTACATAAGCTGTCAGCCCTGGCCGAACTTACGGCCGTATGACTTGTTTTATTCTTGCATTTGCATCAGACATCAACTGCTAGCCGGACATTGTGTGGTTGTGTCTCTGATGTATACCCTCTTATCGGTCACCAGTTGGCAATCTGTGTGTGTATGAGTACATGTGAGTGACGAATTATTCAGAGTTGTTAGGAACATTTATGTTTTATGCTTTAGAAAATTAATTTCTTCCCAACGTCATTGTTGAAGGAGAATGTAGGATGCGAGTTTTTTGAAGCACTCGTAGGTGCAGTTCCGACAGCTAAGTATATGAGAACAAGAACGTATGACACTAACCGTGTCCTTTCACAGCTAAAGCACAACAAAAAAAAAAACTCAACTCAACATCGCAGCTAATGTCTTCCGGCAATAAATTTACTGTTCCGCAACTAGTAAACTTCGGAACTAGCATGGCTTTCCGCACTAAACCCGCTTTTGGCTTTTTGCTTGCTCCGCCATTAATCGCTTGGTTTATTTTAGCTTGCTTCGCGTATACTACATCGGGCAACTAGCTGGCTTCCGCACTAAGTGCTTCGGCCCTAATTTCGCGTCGGCTTTTACAATTGATATTCGTACTTTAGTTGCCACGGCAGCTAGCATACACATTAATTGTTTCGCCAATTGTCTTGCTTCCAGGCGAATCAATCGGTTTTAAGGTTGCTTACGGCCACTATTTGCCTAGGATTTAGCTTGCATCAGTTTTGGCTTGCTTCCGCGCTAAAGTGCTTCGGCATTTAGCTTGCTCACAGTAGCATCGGCTAACTAGCCTGGCCTTCCTACTAAGTGCTTTCGGCGTTTAGCTTGCTACTTTGGCAAATTAGCTCGCTACCGTACTTCTAGCATCGGAAAACTATCTTACTCTCGCTTTATTTAGTTTCCCCAATTACTTGCTTCCTTCACTAATCACTTCAGATTTTACTATAACGGCACCATATAAAGCCAATCGGTTAAACTAGCTTTGCTTTTCGTTACCAAGTGCTTCGCAAACTACCTCTCTTTCCAACTAACTGTTTCGCAAATTTGCTTACTTCCGCACTAGATCGCTTTCGGCATTTAGCTGCACAAGTAGCATCGAAAACTTGTTTACTTTGCACTAAATTGTTTCGCACTTAGTCATTTTAGCTTGCTTTCACATTAATTGTCTTTCGGAAATTGCTTGTCTCCGACATTAATCGCGTTTGGCTTTTAGCTTTCCTTCTGCACCAAATGTTTCGATATTAGCGGTCTTTTCGCACTAAGTAGTTTTTGTACCTATTTTTTCTCCCTCACCATCCTGAATATGTATTTCACTATTCTCCTTCAAACCGACCTGTATCCAAACTGCAAGTATCCAATCCGCCATTTACATAACGTCATCCTGAATCGATCCTTTCAAAACCATAGCAAAAAGGCAATCGACTAGGTGAATGGACAACAATCGAGCAGAAACCGGGCTTTAATAGTGACGATGGACGGACACCGAACTGCGGGAGCACTACCCCTCTCCAACTCGAACATATTACTACAGAAAAAAATGATTTACGAAAATTTTCATCCAATTAAAATCCTTAATTGAGTTTGAAATCAATATCCCTCATTTAAAAAAGTTCTAATTGATTCAAACCATTTTTTTTTTTAATTGAAAATATAAATGTAGTCATGATCAAAATTAATAGTATCAAATCAAAAGTTTTTAATTGCATCAATTAATTTTTTAATTTGACTCGTCAATAACATTTTTTACATTGATACATATCATTTCTCTATGATTGAAGACATCCTTACAATTAAAACATTAATGGATATTAAGTTCGTGACTTGAATCAGAAAAATATTTTTTTGTGTTGCTATATATGTCGTACTTGCGATAAACAATTTTATGCCCGGACCAATTACCCATACTGGCACGGTGCGGGGAGCTCCTGCACACCCAGTGCCTGCCGCATACTGGCCACCACTCACTTTAATCCCGAACCAGCTAAACTTGAACCGATCCCAACGAAACGCGACGAAGCTAAGCATGAACCGAATCTAACAAAATCCGAAACCGCACATTCCCGGAGAGAGCACCCAAAACAAACGACATACAAATCTCCAGCCAGTGATATTCACCAGCCTGTCTGACCGAACAGTATCCTTCTGCCCACCACCACTTCGCATACGTGCCACGAATCGACCATAATCACCGAATAAAGAAACCAAATAAGTTGCGCTGACGGATGAAATCGAGCTGAAAACCGAGGCGAAGCCAGCACGAAAACCGAGCAGCAGGCAAAGAACCGATCTGCAAAAACCAAGAGCAAATACATCCGAACTAGCAACGTTAAACCAAAGACATTCTCTCTCCACAAAAAGCGAGGCCAAAACGTCAGACAAGCGACACTGTCAACGACTTCCTAGTAATCTTTCGAATTTCCATGCCAAAAACGCGCAGCAAGACGAAGTCCACACCCAGTGAAGGAATATGTGATCACCTTCTAGAGCAATAATGTTTATTTGTCCGAGAAAATAACATGGTTTGTCGAACCAATATGTTACATGTATCAACTTGAAGCATGAAACATATTGGTCGCAACCAATTTATTTTCTCGGACATTGGTACCTGATTTCACGACGACCATTTTATGTTTCTCGGCGGAGAAAAACAACGTACATAGTGATCTGACAACCAACTGGTCTCACTGCCAACGATTGGAAACTACTTTACACAATTAGTGGCTAAACTGAAGCTCTCTATTTGGGAAAATGTCTGCAAGTGGAACCGACGAAGTAAATCCATGTAATGACATCCCCTACTTCAAAGACTTCCATATAGATTGCATTACTCTTGGCGTTATTGTATTCGGTTATTTACCTTGTTGCATTCAAATATAGATTTATAAATGTGCACCAAGCCTCTTTTGGATGATGCGATGAGGATATGTTAGTGAATGCTCAGATCCAGGATTCCTTAACTCACAGGCTTGGTAGCGGTAGTGGTGTGGTAATTGATTCGTTTACTGTGGTTGTTGTGCTTGTCGTGGTGGCTGACTGTTGAAGAGGCGTAACTGCTGTATTCCTTTGGTCGCTGTAGTGTGGTTGCTGTAGTGTGTTCACACTTCTTTGAATTTTTCCCCGATTATTATATGATAAAGTGGGCTATGGAATATTTTGGCTAACATTCTCAACAACGGCAAAAAAAGTCTGATTTTCCTGACAGAAATAATCGATTTTTCGCTCATTGGTACGGAATAGAAGTGAGAGTCCTCCTCTGGCTTTTATTATATGTCTCAATTTTGGCAGATATGGTGGAATACTACGAGTACATTGAAAATAGGACTATCATGACTTTTAATCATTGATTGATATCGTAGTGAAATTACGCAATATTCAGCCTAAGGGACAGATTCGACCAAATGTGCATATTGGAGATCGACACTGTGCTGGTGAGAGGACAACAAGTTCGGGATGCTGCGTGCGCTGCTGCTGGATATCTATAGTCGCTTGAATTGTAATAGTAACAACAAGGATCGATCGACGATGATGATGGTGATGGTAACTGCCCACCACACTAGAGTCCTAGAGCTTCTATGAAACCACATCCATTGTTGAAATTGGCCCATTGTATGTTACTTATCCAGGAATTATGCAAATATGGGTAGAAGTATTTAAAGCTGTTGTAATATGGTCTCATTATTGGAGATTTAAAACTTCTACGGGCAGGCCCTGGCCATGAACGACCAAAAGGGGAAAAGCTGAAAATTCCATTTATTTGGTTTTTATGTTAAAAAAACATAAACTATGAACGGTTGTTGTTTTTTTTTTATTTTGCTTGCTGATAACTCCCAAAGAAATTATCTCTTTGCATCCAAAAGGTTAATACGCCTTAAGTGCCACTGCCTTTAATTTCTATAAGCCACTGTTGCCTTGTGCCTGGATATCTCTCTTCTTCATTAAGGGTCGCTTTGGTGTGTTAGCTGTCAATTGGTGTTTTTTTAAGGAATAATATTAACTTTAATTAAACATCGTTATAAAAGAATGGGTGGAACATGTTTCGCGAACAGCCTCATAAGACTCACAAGTTTAATCTGTCGCATTTTCATGTTTTCAAAAGACCATTTTTGGAAAATGCGTTAATGATTTCTATCTTAGTAAAGGAAATATTTACATTGTGATTTAATTTTTATTTTATTTTTTTAGACATTATTTAATACCAATTATTGTGATTTTTCTTTATAAGCAGTCAAGCTATAAGTGGCAACATTGCAGGTTTGAAGTAAATATAGAGTAGAAACTATTCCTCAACGAAATATAAACCCAAAGATGAAATTAGGCCTTCAAAAAATGTTTATATAGGAAAAACAATAAGTAAAGTAGAAAGTCGGGCGGGCCGGACTATTATTCATACGCTCTAAAACCACGACATTACAGAATTAGTGAATCAATAAAGCATTTGTGTGGTGGTAGCATATTAGTCTTGGGTAGATAAACCCGCAGTGCATATTTTATAAAAATTAAGGGTTACAGTTTTATGGTGCTTTTGTGTCAATCTGACTAGTTCTCATGACGTCAATGTTGCCACGGAAAAAATGTCGTTTACCTCTTTAACAAGGACCAAAGAAAAAGTTCCCTTGCTGCTTTTCCCAATACAGTCGCCAAAACGACAACAACTGGCGCTTTTTATGTTTGTTTTGAAACTCTTTAAGGATCATTGACGGTTTTGTTATTGTTGCTGTTGTTGTTGTAGTCCTTATTAAAGAGAAAAATCAATAAACACTAAAATGCATTCACATACTCACTCAGGGCATAACAATTCATCACTCGTTTCACATTTCCATGAATCCTGCATTGGCATATGGCCCATTTTTTCCAATGACCATAGCAAGAAAACAAGAAAAGGCATTGCGTTAAGCCAGCCAGACAGCCAGCTTCTGTTCGATTCTTTGTTTGTTTGCCTTGGCTTGTTGGGATGCAAGGCTGGATCGCTGTTTATACAACAAAAGGCTTTCCCAATAAATATTGAACATTGTTAATAATGAATTAATCGAATGTATAACTTTGGTTGCGTTTACTTTACAAAATATTTCCTTTGATCGCTCCTTTGAGCGTTTGATTAAGAAAATTATTTATTGTTGTTGATCATTTCCACACAATATTGAGATATTATTTGGCATGCGCTTTCATTTGGTCATATGGTTAAGGTGATCTGGTTAATTTGATGGTGGATATCTACAGCGTACATTATCGTACCATTTGTTAGAACTTATATGATTAAAAGGATCTGCCTGATTCTACAGCCAGAGTTCAATAGTATTATCCCTATAGGATGTATATGGATTGGGACTACTTAAGAAATTTGGGAAGCGCTGTAAAATGTTCACCCACATCAAGCAAATAAGTACTATTGAACACTTTAATACACATACACAAAGTTATTGTCCCATCCCCATAAGTTTTACACAAGCAACCATGGTTTTGCTTTTGGTGTAGGAATTTGGTTTGGAGAGTAAAGCTGTTTGACTTTTTGTAAGCGAAAACTGTAATGGAACCGAAATAAATTTTTGATATCACTGCCCAATTACGTTTTGCTCTCAAACATAAAGTTCATTTAATTTTCCTTTTCATAGATTTAATCATTTTATTGTATATGTATACATTAAGTTGGCACAGTATAACTCATACTCAATGCCGCACACCATGCGCTACCCAAATATCGGCCACCGAATACAGTTTGGTGGGTCCCTGAAGTAATATTGAAGTGCCAAGGATTCTGTGTTTAACGCAACTATTTATTTGTATATACTAGAATATAAATTCTCACCCCACGTCAATGATTAAAATGAGAATTTTTAAACCAACGATCAAGAGTCCCGGAAGCAGGGTATTGAACATGACGAGTTGGCCCAACTTCGTGGTCCATAAATAATCCACAAAAATTTAATAAAAATAATCGCTAAGTCGAAATTTTTTGCGGTTAAAATGTTTTGTTCTTCGAAAAATTTTATTTCTATGGAAAATTTTGTGAAAATTTTATTCCAGAGAAAAAATTTTGTACAAAATTTAATTTTCCTAAATAGAAAATTTGTCAAATTTTTATTTCTAAGAAAAATTTTGTCAAAATTTTAATTCCTATTAGAAAATGTTATCAAAATGTTTAATTTCTATAGAAAAGTTTGTTAAAAATTTTGTTTTTATAGAAAATTTTGTTCAAACTGTTATTTCCTAATAAAAAAATTTTGTCAAAGATTTTATTTCCTTTAAAAAATTTTTGTCAAAATTTTATTTCTTTAAAAAAAATTTTGATCAAAAATTTTATTTCTTTAAAAAAAATTTTTTCAAAATTTATGTTTTTATAGAAAATTTTGTCAAAAATTTCATTCTATATGACAATTTTGCAGAAATTTTAATTTTTCTATAGAGCAATTTTATCAAAATATTATTTCTATAGAAATTTTGTCAAAATTTATTTTCTATAAAAAAAATTTTTGTACACAATTTTACTTTCATTGAAAATTTTATCAAAAAATTATATTTCTATATAGAATTTGGTCACAAGAATTTTGATTTCATATAGGAACTTTGTCAAAATTTTTCTATAGAAAATTTTGTCAAAATTTTATTTCTAATATAAAATTTTGTCAATCTTTTATTTCATAAAAAAAAACCAACTATTGTCATAATTGTATTTCTATACAAAAATTTGGTCAAGAATTGTATTTTTATAGAAAATTTTTTTTAAATTTTGTTTTCTGTAAAAATTTTGTCAAAAATTTATTTCTTATAAAAATTTTTTTTTGTCCAAAATTGTAATTTCTATACAACAAATTTTTTTGTAAAAAATTTATTTAATAGAAAATTTTGTCAAAATTTTATTTCCATAGAAAAAATTTGTTAAAATTTTGTTATCTGATAGAAAATTTTGTCAAGAAATGTTATTTCTTATATAAAAAAATTTGTCAAAATTTTGTTTCTATAACAAAATTTGTCAAAATTTTGTTTCTATAGAACATTTTATCAAATTTTATTTTCTATAATAATAACTTGGTACAAAAATTTATTTCTATAGGAAACTTTGTCAAATTTTATTTGTAAATAGAAAATGTCGTCAAATTTTGTAATTCTATATAAAATTTTGTCAAAAACTTTATTTCTATTAAAAAAAAATTTTGTCAAAATTGTATTTCTATAGAAATATTTTTCAGAAGTTGTATTTTTTATGAGAAAATTTGATAAAATTTTTTGTTTCTACAGAAAATATTTATTTCTATAAAAAAATTTTGTCAAAATGATTCTAATATAAAAATTTTGTCAAAATTTTATTTCTATAAAAAAAAATTTTTTTTGTCAAAAATTTTATTTCTAAATATAAAATTTGTCAAAATTTTAATTTCTATAGAAAATTTTGTCAAAATTTTATTTCTATAGGAATTTTTTGTCAAATTTATTTCTATAGACAATATTGTTTTCATAGAAAAATTTTGTCCAACAATTTTATTTCTATACGAAAATTTTGTCAAAATATTTATTTCTATAAATTTTCGTCAAATTTTTATTTGTATATAAAATTTGGTCAAAAAAATTTATTTCCTATAAAAACCTTTTTTCAAAGAAATTTTAGTTGTATAGAAAATTTTTGCCAAAAATTTTAATTTCTATAGAAAATTCGTAAAATTTTAATTTCTATAATAAAATTTTGTCAATATTTTATTTCTATAAAAAAAATTGTCAAAAATTTTAATTTCTCTGTAGAAATTTTGTCAAAATTTTAATTCTATACGAAAATTTTTAACTCAAAATTTTTATTTCTGGTAGAAAATTATTTTTTTTTTTTTGAAATTTATTGCAATTAAAAAAAATGAAATTGGATCAATAAATTTTGTGATTGAAACGAAAAATATTCTATTTTATACCCTGCCACGCATAGGATCTGGGGGTATATTAACTTTGTCATTCGTTTTAAACACTCGAAATATTGCTCTAAGACCCCATAAAGTAATATATTCTGGGTCGTGGTGAAATTCTGAAGATCGAATCTGAGCATAGTCCGTCCGTCCGTCCGTCCGTCGTTGAAATCAACGCTAACTTCCGAAACGAAAATGAGCTATTGACTTGAAACTTGGCACAAGTAGTTGTTTTATTGAATGAGGTCGGATGATATTGAAAATGCGGGCCACTTTTACGTATCGTCCAACTTTTAACGTTATACCCCATAATAAAACGGACGCCCCAAAATTTGGCATGCGAGTGCTCTAGAGAGACAGCAAATTCATCCGATCCGTCTGAAATTTGTAGCATGGTGTTAGCAATAACTGGTCTCTAACAAACATGCAAAAATTTGGTACCCATATCGGTCAACTTTTACGTATAGCCCCCATATATAACGGATTCCCAAATTGGCTTGCGATTGCTCTAAGAGAAGCTAATTTTCATCCGATCCGGCTGAAATTTGGTAACATGGTGTTAGTATATGGTCCCTCTAACAACCACGTCAAATATGGTCCACATCGGTCCTAATTATATATAGCCCCCATAATAAACCGATCCCGCCCCCGATTTGGCTTGCGAGCCTCTAAATGGAAAGCAAATTTCATACGATCCGGCTGAAATTTGGTACATGGGGTTTAGCATAATGTCTCTACAAAACATGCAAATTTTGGTCATTATCGGTCTACTTTTACGTATAGCCCCCAATATAAAACGGACCCCCCAAATTTGCTTGCGATTGTCCTAAGAGAAGCAAATTTCATCCGATCCGCACATGAATGCATGGGGTGTTGGTATATTTCTATGTTTCCTAATGACACATTGCAAAAAATG
>PGFW01047643.1:6297-17358 GCA_003123925.1 Haematobia irritans | reverse complement strand
AAAGAAGAGGGAAAAGATCAATAGTTATAATTCAGTGTGACAAAGTAGACATAAAATTTGGACAAAATTTTCTACAGAAATAAAATTTTAACAAAATTTTCTATAGAAATAAAATTTTCCCAAAATTTTCTATAGAAATAAAAATTTTGACAAATTTTCTATAGGAAGAAATTTTGACAAAAAATTTCTAACAGAAATAAAATTTTAACAAAATTTCTATAGAATAAACTTTGACCAAATTTTCTATAGAAATAAAATCTTGGTAGATTATTTTTGGCACGAGTCGCAACCATGATTATTGAACCGATAAAATTTGAACAAAAAATTTTCTATAGAAATAAAATTTGACAAAAATGTTTATAGAATTAAAATTTTGACAAAATTTTTCTATAGAATAAAATTTTGAAATTTTGTTATAGAAATAAATTTTGGTAGATATTTTTGTTCTAGTGCAACCATGATTATGACCGATATGTGACCAATTTTTGTGTGATTGGACCAATTTGTATGGTTGTTTAGCGATCATATACTAACACACGTTCCTAATTGACCGGATCGGAATGTAATTTTGTTTTATATGGGGGGCTATATAATAATTATGGACGATATGGACCATTCTGGCACGTTGTTAAAGATCATAATACTAAGACCATGTTCCAAATTACAACGGGATTGGTAAATTTGCTTCTCTTGGAGACTCGAAGCCAAATCTGGGATCGGTTTATATGGGGGGCTATATAATATTATGAAACCGATGTGGACCAATTTGCATGGTTGTTAGAGACCATATACCAATATGCATTGTACCAAATTTCAGGCGGATCGGATGAAATTTTGCTTCTCTTGGAGACTTCGCAAGCAAATCTGAGGATCGGTTCATATGGGGGCTATATAATTATGAAATGTGGACCAATTTTTGCATGGTTAGAGACCATATACTAATATCATGTACCAAATTTCAGGCCGGATCGGATGCCAATTTGCTTCTCTTTGCGCTCGCAAGCCAAAATTTGGGGGTCCGTTTATATGAGGGGGGGGTATACGTAAAAGTGGACCGATATGGCCCATTTGCAATACCATCCGACCTACATCAATAACAACTAATTTGTGCCAAGTTTCAAGTCGATAAGCTTGTTCCGTTTACAAAACGGAATGGACAAAGGTAATATAACCCCCCATCCTATGGTGGAGGGGTATAATAAAAAAACGCTTCAAATATGGCTAACTTATTTAGGATTTAGGAGCTTTGGTTTAAAAGTTTTATTTTTTTTTTTTTTTGAATTAAGAAAAACTTTTTTGCTTTGAAGAAGCTTATATGTGGATTATTAATATTGGCCTTTGTTTGTAACATGAATAGCTTCATAATATTCCAAAAAAAGCAATGAAAATTCGAATAAAAACGGGTCTGTATCCTAATATATAGGGTTATATTTCTTTTTTAAGTGTAGATTTTAAGCGAAACACTAATTAGTTAGTTAATAAATGTCTTTATTTTGAAGAAGGAAGGTAAAAATCTTTGGATCAAAGTAAATTTTTTTTTGAGTGTGACATTTATTTGTACGTGAAAAGCTTTCTTAATATGCCACTAAAAGTAAATGAAAATTAATTTTATACAACCTAGATTTAAAGCTAGATAGCTTTCAGAAAAATCTCTTTATTGTAAAAGCCGCATCTTGCTTGAGTAACAATATCAAAAATCCTTAAGAGGACTTAAAATCTGGATCCAAATAACTGTATTACTAATTTGAATATTATTTATTAATAATAGTCCGCGTGCACGTTTACACCGAAAAAAGTGACTGTTATTATAGGAGAATGAACTACACGTCACGAAAATATAAATTTTATTCAATAAAAAATAGATTTCCAAGCCTTATAAAAGGAAATTTTAATGCCCGTTGATTTTTAACTGAGTTCACGAAATACATTATCTCATAGAAGAAAAAATTAATAAAAGTAAAAGAAATCATTGGCGGCCAAATCAATAGACCATTTTAAAATCATTGTACGAAAAATTTGTTTTAGTTCATATTGAACTTATGTGTACGATTCATTGAACTTTATACTCACGTTTAGTTCAACAAGTTTTGAGACATAACTGTGGAAATTCGATAAAATAATAAAATTAATACAAATAAAATTTAACTGCAATAATTTTTTTCCATAAAAAAAGTTAATTTAGCGTTATTTAACTACGTGAATTTTTTTTCTGTGTAAAAATCCATGTTTGGATGCATGAATTGGATTATATATACCACAACACGACCTAAATAAACACACCTAGAATGGTAATACACAAATTTCATTTTATGTCATGGGATTCCAAACTACACGTAACATTTGCGGTCATGTGGTAATGCCCAAGGTTAGCTACGTAAAAAAAATACCCATTTATGTTGTTTGGTTTATGCACACAAAAGCAAAAAATAAACATCCATTGTAATTATGTTGAGTCATTTTATGTCGCAAATTATTAGAAATTTTTAACCGAAAAATTGGAGATGTGTTTGGTGTACCTAACTCATTTTTACTGAAGCAAAATTTTCCGAAATGGATTGCTACTGCTACCTGTTTGTAAAAATGAAATTCTATTTGAAGGTTGCCACAAAAAACGGAAACAAAAACGTATTTTTCATTCATTTTCTGCAGAAAACATATTTGTAACACTTTTCAATGTTACACATTAGAGTAGAATAGTCGAAAAACGATTTTCCGATTATCGAAATACTTCAGCCAGTCCAACAAAAAACAAAGCATGGCTAAAAAAAGGTAGTGAACATGTCCTTTTTGGGTTCCGGGCTGGTCAAAGATATATTGATCTCTATAGTAAACATAAAAATCTTTCTTTGGGAGCAACTTTTAGGAAGTACTTTTAAAGTTGTGACACTAGGACAACGTCCATTCGCTAGGATTTCGTTAGTAACAATTTCAATTTATGTCATGACACAGCGTTACAATTGAGATTACAAGAAAGTGGCAAAAATAGGTCATTCATAATATATACAAGTGGAAAGTCTAAAGTCGGGCGGGGCCGACTATATTATACCTTGCACCACTTTGTAGATCTAAATTTTCGATACATAGCATATCCGTCAAATGGTTGGGTGTATATATAAAGGTTTGTCCCAAATACATACATTTAAATATCACTCGATCTGGACAGAATTTGATAGACTTCTACAAATCTATAGACTCTAAATTTAAGTCGGCTAATGCACTAGGGTGGAACACAATGTTAGTAAAAAAATATGGGAAACATTTAAATCTGAAGCAATTTTAAGGAAACTTCGCAAAAGTTTATTTATGATTTATCGCTCGATATATATGTATAAGAATTTTTAGGAATTAGAGTCATTTTTACAAACTTTTGGACTACGCAGTGGCGATTTTAAAGGCAAATGTTGGTATTTTGACAATTTTTTGTTGAATCAGAAAAACATATTATATGGGAGCTATATCTAATCTGAACCGATTTCACCAAATTTGGCACGCATAGCTAACTGCTATGCTGCCAAATTTCAACTAAATCAGAGCAAAAAATTGGCCTCCTGTGGTCATATGAAGTGAAATCGGGCGAAACGCTATTATATGGAGATATATCCAAATCTGAACCGATTTCAACCAAATTTGCTACGCATAGTTACAGAGCTAATTCCTACTCCACCTGTGCATATTTCAACTAAATCGGAAGTTAAAAATTGGCCTCTGTGGTCATATGAGTGTAAATCGGGGCGAAAGCCAGTATATTGGGATATATCCCAAATCTGAACCGATTCCAACCAAATTTGCACGCATAGTTTAACATGCTAATTCTACTCCCTGTGCAAAATTTCAACTAATCGGAGTTAAAAATTGACCTCGTGGTCATGATGAGTGTAATCGGCGAAGCTATATATGGGAGATATATCCATATCTGAACGATTTCAACCAAATTTGGCAGCATAGTTACAATGCTAATTCTACTCCCTGTGCAAAATTTCAACTAAATCGGAGTTAAAAATTTGGCTCTGTGGTCATATGAGTGTAAATCGGGCGGAAGCTATATATGGGAGATATATCCAAATCTGAACCGATTTCAACCAAATTTGGCACGCATAGTTACAATGCTAATTCTACTCCCTATCAAATTTCAACTAAAATCGGAGCACAAATTGGCTCTGTAGGCAAATGAATGTAAATCGGGCGAAAAGCTATATATGGGAAGCTATAGCGAGAATTGAACCGATTTGGCTGATATTTGGCAAGTTTTTCGAGACCAAAATATTCGGATGTACGGAATTTGAGGAAGTCGGTGCTATACACGCCAATTATGGACTAGATTCGGTGAAAATATATATGGCAGTCTATATCTAAATCTGAACCGATTTTTTCCAAAATCAATAGGGATCGTCTTTGAGCCGAAGCAAACCCTAGACAAATTTTAGGAAAAATCGGACTAAACTGAAAGCTGTACTTTGCACACAAAATACATCAACAGACCAGACAGACGGACAGACAGACGGACCATCGCTAATCGACTCACAGTAATTTAATTCCTAAGCGATTCTGTATAGCTAATAAGGTTGGTCTTATGATTACTCCTTCTTGGCGTTACATACAAATGCACAAACTTATTATACCCTGTGCACAGTAGTGGTGAAGGGTATAAAAAGGTGGTACACTGATTTTGAAAATTTATAAAGAATTATTTTATAAGTAATATCACGAACTTTTGAAGTTGCATTTTTCAATTAGGAACTAAAATTTATACCATCGCAATAATTGCCACTCTACATAATTCTTGGAAACCATATCGTTCAGGGGAACATTGATTACTGTACTACACGGCAAAAAGACTGTTTCATAGGTTTGTGTAAAAATTATTGTTTGGAACTCAAATTTGTTAACACAATATTTTTTAAGTGCAAGCAATAATGTCATAAACTACATAACACCTTTGGACATATATGTTAATATGTTAGAAATATTATGTTTGGATTAAAATGTTTGTAATTATAATATGTTTGACCAAACATATATCATTTGGAAATAGCTATAAACATATATGTGTGTTTAGAAAGAGAGACCTGCGAGTGTACTCTGCAAGTAAATAATGGAAGTAACAAAATTGCGCCTTAAAAATATACTCCACACAAAGGAATTTCATTAAAATTTTTTACTACCAGTGTATACCACATAGTGAAAACATAATAATGTTTGAAACATAGGTTAGTTATCAGGCTCACTTAGACTATTCAGTCCATTGTGATCCATTGGTGAACTTCTCTCTTATCCATTGAGTCTGCCCGATTCCATGTTAAGCTCAATGACAGAAACCTCCTTTTTAATAGCCGAGTCCGAAACGGCGTTCCACATTGGCGTGAAACCCTTAGAGAAGCCTTTGAAACCCTCAGAAATGTCACCAAGCTTACTGAGTTGGGAAAGACAATACAAATAATATTTTGTCCACGACGTTTTAAGTGCGTGAGCGGTGCGTGAGTACAAATTTTCTATCGTGAGTGTCGCGTGAGCGTGAGTAAATTATTACTCACGTGCACACCAATGGCAGCCATGTAAAATTCATTGGATATGATCCAAGTTTGCACTATTCCGGATCACAAATTGGCGCATCTAAACTAGTTTTTTGGAAGCTCTTTTGTTGGTTGGTATAAAATTGAAACAAATTGTATTCATTTATATCTCATTGCAACTGAATTGTATATTGTTAAATTATTCTGTATAGAATTCAATTACATTGGGATGAAATTTTATGTAAATTTCTTTATGAACTCAAACTTCATAACTTTCTTGTCCCACTGTAGGCTCTGTTAGTTGCATAAATAAATTATAGCATGCTTTTAGGCACTTTTGATGGTTTTTTCCGTTCCGGCCCTGATGTTTAAATTGCTTCTCATTTGGTATGCCGGGGTTTTTGGGGTCATTCAATTTGGTTTGCTGGCAATGGAACATTATCTTTGGGGGCATCTAGCTGCAGTCTGTAATTGGTGTTATGATTGGACAATTCTACAATTACCAAAGGAGACAACAACCCTTTTTCGGATAAAACTTTTAGGTTGTATCCTAAAGACTGCATAAACGTGTATGTGTATGTTATGTTTCCCTTTTGCAATTTGAAATGCAAAAAATAATCTAATACTAATGATTTTTCTAATTTTATACAATATTCTTAAAAAATCAAATTTATTTCTTTCTACTTGGCTTAGAATAGTTTTAATCTGTTTGTTTGTTTTATTACTTTTCGCCATGATATCCATTTAATCTAATAGTGTTGATGGCACATTGTGTAAAGGTCAGGGGGAATCCAATTAATGATAAACAATCTTGTTCGTTTCACCTTGGAGTCGATTTCACTTTTGCTGTCATGTTGACTTTGTCTTTCATCGTATTGACAGTAGTGTACAGTATCATCTTTGGAAATGAAAACTGAGCTGAATAATTTTAGAGCAATTCTAATAATAGCAATAAATAAGTAACAAGTATTACGGCCGTAAGTTCCGGCTAGGTCGAAGCTTATGTACCTCCACCATGGATTGCTGTAGAAAACTTCTTCTAAAACACTGCCAGGTCCAACAATCGAATTACTTGGGTTGCGTAACCTGCCGATGGCAAGGTATCTTAAAACTCCTAACACCGCCTTCTAAATTGTAAGTAAGTCTAGATGGGTATATACTAGTTAAAAAAAGACCGATTATACGTATATGATATTCAGTTTGCAAAATTTTTTTATAGAAATAAACTTTTGATAAAAATTTTCTATAAAATAAAATTAAAAAAAAAAATTAATAGACTAAAATTTTACAAAATTTTTATAGAAATAAAATATCGACAAAATTTTCTATAGAAATAAAATTTAACAAATTTTCTATAGAATAAATTAACAAAGTTTTCTATAGAAATATAAATTTTGAACAAAATTGTCTATAAAACTAAATTTTTGGTAGATTATTTTTGGCTCCAAGTGACAACCTGATTATGAACCGAATGGACCAAATTTTTGTGTGGATTGGGATCGCTATTATAACAATGTCTGAAAACTTAAATCGGGCTCATTTTAACCTAACCTACCTATAGACCGATATGGACCGAATTTTGGTATGGTGTTAGCGGCCATATACTAACACCACGTTCCAAATTTCAACCGGATCGGATGAAAATTGCTTTCCTTTGAGGCTCCGCAAGCCAAATCTGATAGACGTTTTGATGCATCGTGTTCAATGGTGTTTGTGGACTGAGTATGCTAAACATTCCGTTATGGTATCAACAGACCCAGTTAAACTCCCGGTGGAAGCGAAAAGGTTAAAAAAAATACATAACATATAAGAAAATAAAAGTGTTACAAAAATACTGAAAAAAGAAGTGAAATTGGTGAAAATTTTTTTTAATTCTCTCATCAAATGAATTCTAAAGCATTGCAAAATGATCAAAATGGAAGTACTGCTGTTCTATAACAGCCCATTTAAAATTCACTGGAGTGATCCAAGTTTGCACGTATTTTCAGATCAAAATTGGAGATGCAAACTACTGGTTTTTTTGCTGGGTTAATATAAGAAATATTGAAAATAATAATAATAGTTCGAATTTTTTAACCAACAATGTTCCTTGCATTTTCACCCTTCGTGTCAACGTAAGGAAAAATGGTAATCCGGTTAAAAATGGATTGAAGGTTCTATATCTGTTTTTTCCAGTGTGCAAATCAATGGTTTAGAATAGTATACCCTATGCCAGCAAAACCAAAGCTTTGTCAAAAAGTAGTGAAATTGTTCTTTTTGGATCTGGAAGGTACATACTTTGGACTTAAAATTTTACCTTTAAATTAGTCTTATAACTTTAAACACTTTACCAGCAAATCTCTAAAGACCTTGGCTTAAACTATGAATTCAAGAAAAATTAATGGGCAAAGAGGTGCCATTCGTCGGCCTGATTGACGGAAACGGTGTTGCCATACTTGTTTTACATTTGGATTTGTTTTCGTAATGTTGTTTTAACTTTTGTACACAAATATTAATTTTTTCACAAGTTTCAAAAAAATTGATTTTATGCGTGAGAGTTCGGTCATCATTGCCCAATGTTGGCATGGTACAATTGTATTCACAATTTTGTCGAAGAAATTGCGATCTATTTAGAAAAAAATGCATTTTTGCCAAATTCATTACACACTTCAAAAAAAAAAAGTGAACTTCTATTTCACTAAAAGCCAATGTTAACTTTATTTAGTTCATGGAATATTATGTTTGGAGAAAGGTTCTTCTCTAATATTGTTGTTTACGTAAGTAAATTAACTAAAACCGAGGAAAAAATAACACAAAGAAGGTTAATCTTTCCCCTCCCTTCTTGTTTTGTTGGTTGTGTGTGTGGAGGAGATTTACCTTCATTGTGTATATTTTTTCCTCGGTTTTAGTTAATTTAACTAACGTACACAAAAAATTATTAGAGTAGAGGAAACTTTCTCCAAACATAATAATTCCATGAACTAAAATAAAGTTAAATTGGCTTTAGTGAAATAGAGAGTTCACTTTTTTTTTTGAGTGTGTAATGCATTTGCAAAAATTCGCAATTTTTCTAAATAGATTCAGCATTTCTTCGACAAAATTTGAATAAATTGTACCAATGCACATTGGGCCAAATGACCGAACTCTCACGCATAAAATCAATTTTTGAACTTGTGAAAATTAAATATTTGGTGGTACGAAAAAGTTGACAACACATTACGAAAAACAAATCCAAAATGGTAAAACAATATGGCAACCCGTTTGGCCGTCTCGCCGACGAAGTGGCAACTCTTTGCCATTGATTTTTTTTCTTGAATTCATAGTTTAGCAAGGTGCTTTAGAGATTTTGCTGGAAAAAAAGTGTTTAAAGTTATAAACTTAATTTAAAATGTAAAATTTAAGTCAAAGTATGTACTTTTAGTAAAAATTAACAGCGATGGTAAATATTGTTTGGTTGTTTAAGAAAAATGTGTGACAAAAAGCATATTTTTTCTTTGCTAAATATAATGTATGTCCCATGTTTTCTGGAGTAGAACTTACTATATTGGAACGTATTGGTTGAGTTTTATACTGCGTTAGAAAGGTTGAGATGTTGTCTTTCTTGCAAACATAAATTTGTCTGCTTATAAGTGCTAATAAAGCTACCCTGTTATAATTATGGTGTTACAATCAAAACGCAGAAATTGTTAAATATTGGATAGAAAACAACTCCCAGTGCTGTAATAATAATGCAAAAACATTAAAAAGTGATAAGTCTACCATCAAGAAAAAAGTAAAATAATTGTGCAGGGAAATAGAACACTGAAAAAAATATTGTCGTGAGGTCAAAGATTTCATGTCTTTAAATAACGAATACAAATTTTGCTTAGCATAGAAGAAGCATTTCTCTAAAATAAATTTATTTTCCTTGTCCAAAAGTCGATAAACTTTTCAATGAAGTCGTATTGTCCGTATAATTTATGTGATTGACTAAATATGGGTATCTTAACAGGAAAGAAAAAATTTATAGGCTAAGGTCAACTTGACTTTTAATAATTTCAGAAAAATTCTTTAAATTTAATAAATTGTCTTTAAATTTGTTGTCTTTTTACATCTTGACTACAAACAGCAAAAAAATCGTTCAAATATAGGACATGTTTCTCAAAACTTTATTTTAAAGAAGTTTTTTACTTCAAACATAGCATAATTTCTACTGGAAGTCGAGTCCTAATTTGGAAAATAAAGTTGCCGTTAACTCGTTTTTAAAGAACTTTGATAGCATATGAAGAAAAAAAGCTGAGAAAGCGAAAAATTAAAATTTGCTTCCTAGAAGCAAGTACACAAAACCTAAATTTAAAAGAGAATTGGTGTCTTGAAAAGCATCCTTACTTGTATTCTCCGCTTCTTTGGCTCGGAATCAATACCAAATTTTTTAAAGTAAAGACAAAATCTTTGGAAGCGAGTATGTTTTTTTTTCAGTGAATGAAGTAGCGTTACTTTGTTTAGTAGAAACATCTGGACAAAACAATGGTAACGAATGAGAAATTTAGGTAAATCATTAATAATAGGTATATAAAATAAAATGTCGTCCTGGGTGTCTTACTGTAACTGATTCGTCGACACAAGTTCAGTTACAAAATATGCTTAATCATAAAGCTAATATTTACATATAGACTTACATATAGCAGAGTGTCAAGGTAGTGACACGTACAGAAGTAATATGATCACTTCAAACATGTTTCAAGAACAAAATGTTATTTTTGGACTGGGAACGCAAAAACGGTATCTGAACATTTTTTAACGAATATGTTCCCATTTCAACATAGTGTTGCAGAAATAATGGTATTTGAAACTTTTAGCTAAAATGAGCGATTGAATTAAACTAAAATTGCTGAAATCATATACACTTTAAGGCAGTGATCAAGATGGAGTAACAGTGAGCATCAGTTCTAATCTAGATTTTCAGTTTCCAATGTTACTACATATTGAAATATTTGATTTGGTGTATGATAAATGTGGTTGAGATACATCCTCCATTAGAAAGTGGGCGTGGCAGTGGCCGGATCGGTCCGAAATGTTGATCATACTTTATTCTCATCCCCAGTGGTACATGTACAAAAATTTAGAGCTCTAAGCGCTTCCTTTGGGTTGAAATACGCCCTTCATTTTAAAGTGGGCGTGGCAATGGGCGGATCGGTCCAAATTTTTTATCATAATTTATTCTCATCCCCAGTGGTACATGTAACAAAATTTCAGAGCTCTAGGCGCTTCCTTTGGGTTGAAATAGGCCTTCATTTTAAAGTGGGCGTGGCAGTGGGCGGATCGGTCCAAAATTTTAATCGTACTTTATTCTTCAATCCCCAGTGGTTATGACCAAAATTTCAGAGCTCTGGGTGCTTTCGTTGATTTAATGGTCAAAAACCTGTCATTTTGGCCCACCTGTGCAATGAAAAAACAATCGAAACAAAAAAGTTTAAATACCCATTAAAATATGAAAAAATCGAGTTTTAAAAATTTATTAGAAGAATTCCTTGTTAGTTTAAATAAACGAATCTCTTGGAAGGACATTTTTGGAAGTGCTTTTAAAGTGTAG
>PGFW01047635.1:8750-20526 GCA_003123925.1 Haematobia irritans | reverse complement strand
GACAAGTCATGATATGATTGCCGGGCAAAATTTAACAAAAATCATTTTTTGTTTAAGTGATACAGAAGAACAATATTTTGTTGTTATGTTGAATTATGCTAAACATAAAATAATAAGATAAATAATACTCAGAAACGGGCAAAGCCTACATGACGGATCTACTTCGAGCCCTAAGCCGCGAAGACAGCCTGACCTTCCATCGCGGTTCTTGGTAATACCGAAATTGAAAAGAAAAACAGTATATACGGCCGTAAGTTCGGCAGGCCGGAAAGCTTATGTACCCTCCCACTCATGGGATTGCGTAGAAACTTCTATCTAATCACTGGCATCCACAATCGGAATTATTAAGTTGCGCGGGTAACGCTTGCGATAGCCAAGGCGGTATCTTAAAACTCCTCTAATCCATCTTCTAAAGATTGGTAATGTAAAGTCCATTACGTGAGTTATATAAATCAAAAAAGTTCGACCAATACGTATATAATTCAGTTTGACAAAGATATACATAGACAATTGTTGACAAATTTTCTAGAAGAAATAAAGATTTTATACGCAAAATTTTTAATAAGAATAAAACATTTGACAAAATTTCTATAGGAAATAACAGAATATTTGGACAAAATATTTATTGTTAGAAAGAAAATTTGACAAAATTTTCTATCAGAAATAAAATTTTAACAATTCTAGTATAGAATAATTAATCTTAGGTGTCACGGGTGTCGGAACGCACGCATCAGAAAACCGTTTTTCTTGTCCATACTTATCTCTATAGTCCCCATTTTATTTTTTCGACGACAATTTAGACAACTAAATAAATTTTTTTTTCTTACGGAAATTAGAATGTTTGACAAAATTTTTCTATGAAAATAAATTTTGACGAAATTTTCTATAGAAATAAAATTGACTAAATTTTATACGATTATAGAAATTTGAAAATTTTCTATAGAAATAAAATTTTAAAGTACAGATATTTATAGTAAAATAAAAATTTAGAATTTCTAAAATAATTATGAAAGTTAAAATTTCGAAAACTAGAGATTATATTCTAACAGTTTTCCATAGAGTAATTTGGCAAATGTTTTTTAACCTGTCGAACTAAATGTCTTAAACATTTCTAATAAAATACATTGGCAAAATTTTCATAGACATAAGAAAGAACTTAACGATACCTCTGAGAATGTTTTTATAGAAATGAAAATTTTTGCCAACAAAAATATTCTATACACAATAAATTTTTTATATTTTAATTTTACTTTTTTGACTATATTTTCGAATATAGAAATTGGAAAATGTCTACTTTTTCTGTAGAAATAAAATTTTACGCGCGACGAACCTTTCCATGCTACTTAAAATTTGTAAATGTAATGTAGAAAACCAATTACTTATATTATCTATAGATAATAAGTCATTGTCAAAAAAGCTTTGCTCTAAAGGCAAATTTCGCCACCGAATTAATTTGGAAAAGTACTTTGTTTCTTTCTAAAAGAGGAATAAATAAAAAATTCGATATCGGGATATTTTTCTTCTATAAATATGAAAAATCAATAAATTTCTTACCGAATAATCTTCAACAATATTTTCTATAGAAATAATTTCGGCGAAATTTTCTTTTTATAGTACAAATAAAAACCATTTCAGCGAAATTTCCTTACTAACGAAATAAAATTTCTGGTCGAAATTTTCTTCACAGACAATAAGAAATCTTCCGTTGTGGACCCAGCCGAAAATTATTTCTTTTTCGAATAATTAGTTTTCGTTTTCGGACCCCGCGAAATTTTCTTCATAAAAACACCTAACAATCTCAACAAACTTCCTATTGTAAAAACGAAAATTCGTTTGTAGGGAAATAAATAATTATACCCCATTTGATACTCTCTTTAATTTGAAACATTACACTCCAGAAAATCTAATTTCGGGTTCAAATAGTTTTCGTTCCCTTAAGCGAAATTTCGCCATTGCACTTTTTTTTATTCTACACAAAAGAAATAAAATCAAAACATTCCACGAACACTCTTCTTCTATAGAACAATTAAATTCGACACAGAATTCTCTCTATTTTCTAAACAAATAAAATTTTTGACAAAATTTTCTTTAGAGATAAAATTTCGGTTAAATTCTCTATAGAAATAAAATTGAAATTTTAATAGAAACGAAACGTCGACCAAATATTCTATGGAAATGACATTAAAACTAAATTTTCTATAGAAATAAAATATCGACGAAATTTTTCATAGAAACAAAATTTCGACGAAATTTTTGATAAAAATAAAATGTTGACGAAATTTTCTATTGAAATAAATTTTCAACAAAATTTCAACGAAATATAGAAATAAAATTTTGAAGAAATTTAATATAGAAGTAAAATTTTGACGAAATTTTCTGGTCACGAAATTTTACGTTTAAGCCACCGCTAACCCAATTCGAATAAATTTTTGCTAACAATCTTATAGAAATAAAACTTGCACGCAAATTTTTAAACGAAACCGAAACGCCCGACTATAGAAATAAAATTTTCGACGAAATTTTTCTATAAACAAAATTTCGATAAAATTTTTCTAAGAAACATAATTAACAACCGAAATTTTTCTAAGAAAGCAACAATTACGACGAAATTTTCTATAGAAATTAATTTTAACGAAATTTCGATTATATTAAATAAAATTGTTTCGACTGAAAATGGTTCTATAGGGAATAAACTTTTTACAAGAACTTTCCTATTAGAAATATTATTGCTGGGCAAAATTCTCTTATGGAATTAATTGTCTGTGAAATTTTCTGTAGCTAATAAAAACTGTCGACAAATTTTCTATAGAATTTCAACGAAATTTCGAATATAACATTTGTTGCGTAATATATTACTACTGTATTTCTGTTTACTATCTGTATTATTACTTTACCAATTGGGGGTATATTTACAAAAAACATATATGCTTCTGACTTCACTTGTCATTAATATTAATATAAGTAAAACTTTTCTTACAATACATACTTAACATGGCTGTCAGAGTGAAAAACAAAATTAAAGCTAAAAAATTTTTGTATCAATTAAAGCCCAAAAAGTTTTTTAAATTCATATGCTTTTCTGTGAAATTCAGGGAATTACCAACAAGCAGTTGGTGGCAATTTTGGTGTTTTGGGCCTCGTTTGAGAGAACCCAATTTAACCTCTAAAAGCCTTCAAATATGGCAAAAGAGTGGAAGCGGTGGTCAACGCAGTTTAAAATTATTTTTAACGTTTGCATCAAATTTGGAGTCTCAAACGGACCAAAGAAAGTTTGCCATATCCCTTACTTTACTCACATTGGATAGTCGACCTTTATGGATATATTTTTTAACTCGTTCGACTCTGTCAATTCGATTGGATACTGGTAAAGTTATGATGATTTTAGTAAAAATTTGTTCGAGACTCATTTTTTGCTGCCACAAGTCAACATAGTTATGGAAAGGCCCACAAATTTTTTTATTTACCTGCAAGCAGAGGAGACTCTTAATCCATTGGACGAATTATATTTACACTTCTTAAGGAATTTAAGCTCTAATTGCGATTTTGATGTTGTGGGAGGAGATTTGCTCATTATGTAAGAGACATACTTTATATGTGGCGTTGTCGGTTTCGTTTACAAATATAAAGGAGAGGCTTTTGTCGGAGGGCTGATATAAGCTAGAGAAAGCTATTGTTAATTAGCTAAAAAATTATTGCGATGGCAAAACATTGAATGCTTTGGTTTTTGCATCCTTGAAATGTCCGAAGAAAAACACTATTAATGTTGTTCAACAAAGGATATGTAAAATTCTCAAAATCAGAACTCCATGATACCAGATTCAATCAGAATAAGGGTTTTGGAAGGTTTTCGGCGTCAGCATGAGGTAGGAACCGGTTATGAGGTGCCTTAGAGAAATGAAACTGTAATAATTGTGGACAAATTGCCCATAAAACTAAATTGCCCTGCAGAAGCGTGTGAGATGCTCATTAAGGTGTGGAGAAACTCGAATCCATTTTCGCCACAAAGAATGTGTTTCCTCAAATAACAAATTAGTTTAAACATGCTGGCGTAAAAATGATGACACTGATGTTGATGAAAATCAAGACGACCTATTTTTTTTGGAAAATGTGTAGACAATGTTAAGAGAAAAAACACATGGCGGAAGTCGGAGATTTTTGTGTGAGCGTAAAAATTAATTGAATTTGAGAATATCCATCTACATTTAATTAGACACGTGCAGGCCCACTATTGCTAATTTTGGGTATAACTATATTATCATTATGAAACTAGCCCAGGAAGTTAGATATTCTAAAAGTCCTAAGAAAAACACCTGTTCGTATTTTTTATCTTTTTAGTAAAGATGAGGCACTCCTCCTGTTTTTGTGGGGACCACAGTTTGAATGTGAGTACAAATTCTTAAATGTTTTCTATAACATTTTTGTTTGTCAATTTAAACTGCTAAAAATATAATAGGAATTGAAAGCTTGCCATTTGAAATGAACTTATATCAAAAAGTTAAATGCAATTTCATCGGGAACAGATAACTGAAACGATTCATTCGGTATGTGTTTAAAGGTCTTGGTCTTTTTACAAAACAAATGTAAAAACTAACAATTTAATAGAGATGTCACTCCGGTAGTCGACCACCTCTAGGAAGAATTCCGTTCAAATTGTTATAATAGCTTAAAAAAGGAATTTGGAAAGGAATGATAGATTTAAATGTGATTGCTGCCGACATGTGAATACCAACTTTAGTGGAGTTAATTCCATGTGCTTAGTAACAAAGCCAAATTTGGAAGTATAAGGGTTTGGTTTGGATCCAAGAAATTTGAAGATAGAGCAGTTTTAAGACCACATTTTATCCTTTCCCCAGGCCATGAAGCACTGCAAATTCAAGATCTTATTGGCTTTTCTCAATACTTTACTACACTAGATTTGCAACAAAGTGGCTTTTGGATGGTTCCCTTGGACGATTGCGTTCCTCGAGAAGGTTGTTTGCCATTTTTAATACACCATTTCGGCAGATTCCGATTCTTAAAGATTACCATTTGGCATAAATGCTGCCCTTCCTTGCAGATATTTCATTTTCAGAAATGATTTAGGCTCGTTTGGGGTATACCGGGTTTGAATAATATATATTAGACGACTTTTTAGATGAATTACTCACGTAGTTTAAGTAGTGAGCAATACAAATTGACCTTTATAGGGCCAATATTTCCTCGACACGACCGCAAAAAAGTGAAAGTTGGATTGAATTTAATTAAGTCGAAATGCCAATTTTGTCTTAAACCCAAGTTAAATAAAGGTTTTTTAGGTCATATTTTTTTTGATCGATCTGGATGTAGTCCTGATAACGATAAGTAGAATCTATTTTAAATATGCAAAATCCAAATAATGTCAAAGGGCCTTTCAACGATTTTAGGAATGGTTTAATTATTTTGGGTACATTTTATTAAGAAAATTTGTCGGGCATATAAAACGCAGAATTTTACCCAGTAGAAAGCTTTATTTCAAGATACTTAGTTTGGGTATGGATTGGGTCGCCAGTTCATGAGCCTTAGAGTTTTTTAAAATTAAAGACAGGCAGATAACGTCTTCACTGTTTTAGCCTATTTTTGACCCCTAGAAGAGTTATTTTTGTCGGTAGATGCTTCGAATTTTGCTTATGGGGGCAGCAATTCTGCTAGCAAAAGGACCATCCTATAGCGTATGCGTCAGTATCTCTTACGGAGTCTCAGCGATGTTATGCTCAGATTGAAAAGGAATTGTTCGCGATTGTCTTTGGGTGCGTACGTTTTCATCAGTATGTGTATGGTTCTAAAATTATTGTTGAAACGGACCATAAACCTCTTGTCAGCTTATTTAATAAACCACTATATAAAATTCCTCCACGTCTTCAAAGGTTTATGCTCAGACTGCAGTGCTACAATTTAACCTTATAGTATTTAAAGACCTGCGTAAGAGCTTGAGATCGCGGATACATTATCTAAGGGGCTCCCCTAGCAAATGAGACGATAACAGATATGGATGAAGAGATTACACTTCATTGCAACTTTGTGTCATCCAGTATGGAGGTGTCGTTTGCAAGCTTAGAGATTATTAAGAAGCACACTTCTGAGATGGACGTGTTTTAGCCCAAAAGCTAATTGCAGTATACTCGAGACGGCTCGGCCAAGAGACAAAAAGATCTGTTGTTTCCCGAGTATTTATCTCGCATACTTCAAGATAAGGGGACGAATTTACAAATTTGAATTGGTATATTACTTAAAAGACAACCAAATTTTGTTCCTAGTAGTTTTTGCGAAAGTCAGATAATACGAAAGCTCCACGAAGGTCATTTAAGGAATGATTTTAGGTGTAAGAATTGTAGCACGCCAAACCGTCTATTGGCCGTAATTATGCTAGATAATTGATTATTGATATATCACTTTTTCATTAATTGTTTGAACTTGTCTAAAGTTTCATTTCAAGAATTGTAACGTGAAGGTCTGTCCTCTACTACCACATGAAATTGGGCTGATTTGTTACCTGGTATAAGGTTGCGTTGTGCATATTTGTTGAGGCTTAATAGTAGTAGAAGGTATCTTTACTGTGTTAGTGGACTACTTTTCTAAGATATATTATGAACTGAGGTTCCCTTAAATAGTGGTAAAATAGTAGTTCTTTATGTAGCATAACAAGCTTAACAATCAATTTTTGCAGGCATGGAATTAGCGCACGATGGTGACATATTAGTTTCTGACAATCGCGTCCACCCTTTCAATCTCACGAGGAATTTAAAAATAGTTGTTTAAGGATGTGGAAAAAATTCGGCGACCATGGATAATTCAGTCCTATTTAGCCCTAGGTCAAATGGAGTCTTGGCGGCAAAGGTCAATTATTCAGCTGTGTTGAGCCGAAATTGCTCAATCAAATAGTCTTGAAAAGCAACTCTGATTCCCTCTATTGCTTTACTCTTATAATAGAACTACACCTAAGGGTAATTTGCCTAGCCCATCTGAGTTACTTATGTCGAGATCTCTTCGAACAAAAGTTCCGTCTATTTTTGAAAATTTTCGTCCAAAGGTGGTTGACTTAGAGAAATATAAACGAAATGTAGCAACTTGAACGCGCTGAAGTTCCCATACAGTCTAATTAATTACATCGGAAAGTCATATAAAGGATGTTAAAGTTTGAAGTTCTAAAAGGCATTTTTCAAATAAATGCGAGAGAAAAGCTTATGTTTTAGAAAACTCCTGATAGTAATTTTTGGTTATTATGGGCAGAAGTTGTAAATGTTTTGCAAAAGACCACCGCCGTTTTCATTGTAGTTATATGCGACTCAACAATGGTTCTTCTTGTTTATTAGGTTAGGAACCAAGACCATACCTCACGAAAAATTTTGCTTTACACTAATAAATAAACTGACTGCAATTCTAACGAAAGCGGAAGATGAGAGAGATTTTGAGAACTCCAAATAAGAACGCAAGGTAAATGAAAAAGACACTATTGTAACACGTTAGTGAGAGGGAGTGGCAGAACGTTAACAACCAAATTAGATTTTGGGTATTAAGAATTACATAAATAAATATTAACAATCCATTTCAATGAATCTTTCAATTATGTTTATTATTCTTGTTCCTTTATTATTAAATATTGATACTTAAATCTAATTTTGTTTTTTATCATTTCACATGCTAATTCATTCATAATTAAATTGTTCTCTTATGGTTGAGAAGGGAGATGGTATGGTAATATATTCCACTATTTCTGTATTTGTCCCAATAAGTTACTATTGTATTACTACTTTAGCCAATATTTATATTATTACAAAACATATATGTTTCTGACTCACTTTCGTCATAATATTAATATAATAACTTCTACCATACATACGGGCCTCCTAAATACACCTGACGATGAATTGAAATTTCGTCAAAAATTTTCTATAGACTAAAAAATTATACATGAAGATGGTTTTAATGAAATAAATTGTCGGCAAAATTTGCACTATCACTAAATAAATTGTGGTTGCAGAAAACATTTGGAGGTAAAAATTTCTGTAGAATTACCGAAATTCGACGGGTATTTAATTTTTCTATAGATTTAATAACATTTTCAGACGACATATTTCTGGTATAGACAAGTGAATGTCGAGCGACATCTTTTCATATAGAAATGGAAATTTAGAATATAATTTATTGATGTTAAAAAATCAAAATTTTCGACGAAATTTTTGATAGAAAACAATATTTTCGACGAAATTTTTGCATAAAATAAAAATTTCCAAAAACTTGTTCTGCAGAAAAAAATATTCCTATAGAAATAGAAATTCCCCGACGAAAAATTTACTACAGGAAATAAAATTTTGACGAAATTTTTCATTTAGCCAACTAAAATTTTCGAATTACATTTTTCTATAGAAAGAGTAAAATAACGACGAAGTTTTTCATATAAGAAATAAAATCACGACGACATTTTTTTATAGACAGAATGAAATTATTCTAGCGAAATTTTCTATAGAATAACAATGTCGATGACAAAATTTTCTGTAACAAATGTCGATTGAAATTTTCTGTTCTATGATGACATAACAACTTTTGACAAACATGTCTTCTATTAGAAATTAAATTGCGCCCAAACATTCTTCTATGCGAGATAAATTGTCATGCGAAAATTTTTCCTGTCAGCCAATAAAAATTGGACGAAATGTTTCTATATAATTTCCACGAAATTTGGTATAGACATACTGCAATTTTCGTCAAAAATTTTCCATAGAATAAATATTTCAATGAAATTTTCTTATAGATAATAAATTGTCGGCAAAATTGCCTATAGAAGGTAATATTGTCTTTCAAGAACGGTCTGCAGACCTCCAATGTAACACTCGTCAAACGCCTTTAAACTTAATAGCCCTCTAGATGTCGCCTCACGGAATTAACGAAGCAAAAGATTTGAATCACGCTGGGCCCACATATATATAACGAATTACCAAATAGTCGAAAAATATTGCTACAATATCAGGTTTTAAAAAAACAAGATGAAATTGTACCTATTGCGGAAACTTATAGAAAACACTTCTTTAAAATAATTGTATACGTAAAGGATTTTCTTTAAAATAAATTACGGCTATGTTTGTACATAAACACAACATAATTTGATTAACGTAATTTTCTAAATATATTAATTTGATTAACTAATTTTCTTTAAATATATGAAATTGTTTTTTGTTGCCAATAAGTCTCAGTATAAAGCTTTTTAAGGCGCAGATTGACGATGGAAAATGTGTGTATTATATTTTTTTAATTGAAAATAAAGCATTTTCAATTACAAAAAAAAAAAAAAAAATTTCTATAGAAATAACCAAAATTATTTTCGACGAAAGTTTTCTTATAGAAATAAATGTCAACGTTTAGAATTTTCTGATAGGAAATTTCAAAATTTTCGACGGAATTTTTCTATTGAACTTAAAATTTCGATGAAAATTTTTATATTGAAATAAAAATTCGACGAAATTTATCCATTGAAATAAAATTTCGAATCGAAATGTTTCCTATTGTATAAAATGCTGAGGTTTTAGAAACTTGTACTTTATAAGAAATACAATTTGAGACGACAAGTTTTTGGGTATAGGCAAGAATTAGAAATACTTGCGAAACGAAATTTTCATATACACATTCATATAGCTTCAATGAAATATCGACGACATTTTCTATAGAAATGAAAATTTTAATAGTTTTACCCGAAAAATTTTCAATATTGAAATTTCCAAGATTTTGCGACGACCAATTTTTTATAGAAACAAATTTATCGGCAAAAATTTTTCTACGGTGAGGTCAAAGTAAAATTTCGTTACCAAAATTTTCGTTATTAGATAATAAATGGGGTTTCTGATAGGACAAATTTTCGGGCGGTATCTCTACAAAAATAAAAATTACGACGAAATTTTCTATAGAATAAAATTACGACGAAAGTTTTCTATAGAAATTATTATTTGATAGAGATTGGGAAATTCGTTCCAAAATTGCCGATATAAAATTTATTTATAATAATTCAAATTTTATTCCCTTTGATTACGAAATTCCCTTGTTTTATATAAATAAAAAATTGTGGCGAGCGGAAATGTCTATTAGGAATAAACTTTGAATAAAAATTTCTTCCTTCGGCCATATATAGAAATGAAATGCAGGGAAAAATTCTCTTATGGAATACAAATTGTTCTGCACAACTTTTCGCATTTTAATTTTTCTGTAGCAATAAAAAATTCGGCGAAATTTTTCTAGTATAATTTCCACGAAATTTGATATAAGAATCAATGAAATTTTCGTCAATTTCCATAGAATAACATATTTCAATGAAATTTTCTATAGAATAAGATTCGACGACATTTTGATAGAAATAAAATTTCGATAAAAATGTCGACGAAATTTTTTGCATAGAACATAAAATTTCGACGAAATTTTCTATTGGAAATAAAAATTTCGACGAAAATTTTTATTGAAATTTAAATTTCGACGGGAGCCACCGTGGTGCAATGGTTAGCATGCCCGCCTTTGCATTCACACAAAGGTCGTGGGTTCGTTCTGCTGCGACGCGAACACCAGAAAAAAGTTTTCAGCGGTGAATTATCCCACCTCCAGTAATTGCTGCGTGACATTTACTGATTGGTTCAAAGCTTCTCTAAGTTGGTTTCACTGGAATGTGGAACGCCGTTCGCGACTCGGCTATAAAAGGAGGTCCCTTGTTCATTTGAGCTTAACATGGAATCGGGCGCACTTTCCGAGTGATAAGAGCAGAAGTATCACCGCTGTGGTGTCACAATGGAGCTGAATTAGTCTAAGTGAGCCTGGATTACATCGGGCTGCCCACACAACCTTGACCTAACCTAAACCTAACTAACCTATAATTTCGACGAAAATTTTCTTATAGCAATGAAATTTCGACGACATTTTCTATAGAAATTAAATTTTAAGAGGAAATTTTCAATAAAATAAAAATGCAATGAAATTTTTATAGAAAACAACATTATTATAGAAATAAAATTCGACACAAAATTTTATAGGAAATAAAATTTCGGCCGGTATTTATTCTATAAAAATAAATTTCGATGGAAATCCTCTGTAGCAAAAAATTGGTAAAAATTTCTATAGAATAAAAATTTTGAACAAAATTTGTTCTGTAGAGATTAAAATTTCGACTTCCTAAAGAATGGATCTTTAAACAAGATTTATCAAGTGTAAATGTCTAATATCTATTAAGCTTGCCAACTGCAATAAGACAAACCACTGTATTTTTTTTATTCATCCTCTAACAGTAACCTCTATCCCACTTGCGCGTTTGCAGTGAGAGATTTGTTGGTGGGTGCGTGAGTAAATGTTATACCAATGACCAGGTTAAGGGAAGCAATAAAGAAAGAATTTATGCCATCCGAAGCAGGTCCACATCGCTTCAAGCTTTATTTACTTAACACACGACAAATGCCACTGCTTGACGTCGTCCACTTTTCTTTAGAATAATGTAAAAACATATTTCAGGATATTCCATGGCAAAAGAGACAGGGTATGCAACAACTGCCAGGTGTAACCTTTTCATTGGAGTGTCTATGTGTAAGGCCCAGAATGTGAATGAGATGTATATCAAGAATTTTTCCATATGGAAAAATCTTCTGCATGCAAATGAGATGGTAGGGATCGAGACTATGTAAATGACAATGTACTCTCTCTCTCTCTCTCTCTCTCTCAAGGCAATTTTTTTGCTTCAAGCCGCAAGGAATTTATTACGCTTATGTTGGTAACTGTGGATGTAGATGGGGTGCTT
>PGFW01047629.1:19543-27359 GCA_003123925.1 Haematobia irritans | reverse complement strand
CACAACGCGTGGGGTGTCTAGTGCCTTGCCAATATCCAATTTTTAGTTATTTAAATGTGACACTTTTTAAGTTTGCTCATACAAATGTTGCATCCAGTGCAAAAAGAAAATAGCCCTTATGATGAATGAAAATTAGATCATTCGAATTCCTACGTCTTCTCTACTCAGGAAACTCGAAATAAGAAAAAATATATATGTAGTGGGTTATTCATTTATGGTTTGTTTGTTGTGTCCAATACTTATTTGCACTTTTTGATTCTAAAACATAGAATAGTTGTAAGATACACTTTTTACATGTAGATTATTCATATTGCATTTATAAATGATGTTGAATGAATAAATCGTTAGTTAAAAACGTTTTATGTTACCCATGCAGATTGACTTTTTCATTAATTGTTATAATGAACCATTAAAGAAAGTTTAAATAAACTTTCTTGCGAAATTGTTTAAATATTTAATGGATAAATATGCCTTATTTACAAATATCGAATCCTTTTTCTGTTTTATATGCTATAAGAAGAGGTAAAACTAGCATATCCTTAAAAACTCGCCTGGCTTCATCGATGGTTTAACTGATTTTTGTTAGATAATTTTTACCATTTTCTTCTCAGCGTCCGACAGAAATGGAACCAGCTTCCCTTCAGACGCACATCTGCAAAAAGCGCTAAAGTGGTACTACGAAGAAATCTTTCTCTCGTGAAAAAGGTCAATTTCAGCTCAAAGACATTTGAGTTTATAAATTCCAAAATGCTATTTTTTTAGCAAACCTAAGTTGAAAATTGTGTATTTTAAAATGAAAATAAAATAATAGGTTGGCAACACTATATTGAGATAGATCATCGTATTAATTTCCTCTGAGTTCAGATCGAATTAAAATAAATAAGTGAGACCAATAGTGTAATATAACTATTAAAAGTGTTGAATACAGAGTTAGTGGCATCTGTCGTATGAAGTCTTGTACAAACTCGATCAATTTAATTAGTTTGATATAAAGTGGACTGAATTATCATTTGCGAGATTGCCATATTTCATTCCACTTTTTGTTGTTGCTTAGCTGTTGTTTCTTCTGTTGTTGATTGCTGATGTATTGGTGATATCTCTGCGATTTGAATAATAACAGCTGTGCTGCCTTTTTCTGTGGTTATATTTTTTTGTATAATCATTGCTGTGCACTATGGGCGGAAATCGCAAAACAGCGACAAAAAGTAAAATCTTCAAAATGAAAAATTTTTAAATGTTCCAATTGAGATTACTTTACAACATCTTGGAGAGTATAAATCGAAAGTAAATTTAAAATTTGGCAACATTTTAGCGACTTCTCTGGGAGGCGGTTTTCAAGCCTTCTTTCAACTGCGAAAATTTAGAGAATTTTTCCTTTTTTTTTTTCGGCACGCACAAAATAGTGGCCATTGTCTGACATGACTCCATTTTGGTAATCCGCAGACGACTGACAAAATCTAATAAAAAGGTGGGCGAGAAAGGCATCTGACGACACTATCTGACACAACCTCCAGATGATACTGCTTTAGTGCTAAAACATATCAAATATCAAACGTTAAGAGTTTGTGGTATATGGCTTGGCGAATAAGGGATGCTTTTATTTGAAATGGCCCTCTGTGAAGTCAATGCCTGTGACTGTAAATGGGAGAGAAAAATTGGCTCGATCCGAGGGCAATGGTGCCATTAATTGTGTTTGTGAACGTCGTTTATATATAACACAATCTTTACATTGACGAATGCATTTTCGAATGGCAGATTTTACTCGGGAAATATAGTATTCTCCACGAATTGAGCGCAACATTAGGCTGTTTTCAGCATGAAGCAAAAATCCATGCATAAATCGTATATAAAGGGTGATTTGTTAAGAGCTTGATAACTTTTTTTTTAAAAAAAACGCATAAAATTTGCAAAATCTCATCGTTCTTCTATTTGAACGTTTAGATTGGTCGCCATGACATTTACTTTTTTGAGATAATTTCCATTTAAATTTGACGAGGGCTTGCGTCTTAGGTTGGTCATTCGGAGTCCAATTTTGGGGGCAACTTTTCGAAGCATTTCGGCCGGAATAGTCCGCGAATTTCTTCGGAATGTTGTCTTCCAAAGCTGCGAAATAGTGCTGGCTTGATTTCTGTAGAACTTTAGACTTGACGTAGCCCACAAAAAATAGTCTATAAGGCGTCAAATCGCATGATCTTGGTGGCAAACTGTAGCCGGTCCATTTCTTGAGATGAATTGTTCTTCACGAAGTTTTCCCCCATTCAAAATGGGCATAGAATCCGAGCCTGTGTGGCAATGGTAGCGCCATGCTTTGTTGAACACATGTCCAACCAAGTTTCCAGTTCTTCCATTTTTGCACGAAAAAAGTTTTTGTTAGCATCGAACGAATGCGATCGCCATTCACGCGTAACGTTGCGTCAACCAGCATCTTTGAAAATAATACGGTCAATGATTCTGCACCAGCCGACAAACCCACACCAAACAGTGCATTTTTTCGGGATGCCTGGCAGTTCTTGCAGCGGCTTGTCTGGTTGCTCTTCACATCCAAATGCGGTATGCGGCAATTTTGCTTTATTTTTACGTAGGCCATTCAACCAGAAATGAGCCTCATCGCTGAACAAAATTTGTCGATAAAAAGCGGAAACATTTCGAAACCGAACACTGTTTTTGGTAATAAAATTCAATATTTTGCAAGCGTGCTGTAGTAGTCCTAGTTTCATGATGAAATGCTCAAAGCAATATCTGAAGCATCTTCTCTTTGACACTGCTGTCTGATAATCCCACGTGGATGTCAAATACTAATGCATGAAAATCTAACCTCAAAAGAATCACCCTTTATAATTCGCAATACGGGATTTTAGCTGGCAGAAAGTTTTGGATACTTCTCTGAGTATTGAAATGTTTTGCCTTGACGATTCGTAACCGTCCACGCGAATGAGACACTTTGCTATCTATTAAATAACATTGGAAAGGTTGGGGAAAAAAGTAACGAACTTTTTTTGTTTATAGCAATCACAAAATTAGAAAATATTTAATGATAGGCTTTTAGTTTTTAATGAGACACTGTATTCTATGGGATAAGAATCTTTTTTGGGCCCGAAAATTCACAAGTTTTTTCGTTTTGTTAATTTGAATTCGTCATGGGAAATCGTTTCAGGTGCTACATTGCGAATTCTTTTGGAGCTTTCTTGTGTTATTGTATAAACCGCTATACGTACGAACAAAAACACGTATTGCGTGGTCGCCATTTTGGAAAACGCTTTCCAAAATATCTTCGTTCCTTCCATCAAAGAAAATTAAGTTGCCCAAATTTTTTTCTCGGGGGGGTCAATTATAAGCAGACATGGCCCTGTGGCCAATTTTCTGGGGTTCAGATATCCATGAAGTGACCTTCCACCAGATGGGAAGAATTTTTTTAATTCATATAGGGTTTGACCAACGTGGTGGCCGAGATCGCGCTGATTTTGGCCTGGATTTTTCATGATCGTCCATTTAATATCAAACTTAAGTTTTCAATTTATTTGTGCAACCTTATTAGCCACATATGTTTTCCACGATGAAGGCGGTTTTTTGTACCAACAAAGCACTATTAAAGAGTCCGTTCAAACGCGGGATATTCTTTAAAACGGTTATGTTGAGATTGTTGCACAACGTACTTTATTAGTTTTGAGAGGCAGAGAGAGGCAGCAAATAGCTCGTAGGCGGGGAATCGTCAATTGTTTAATGGGTGCTACTTTTTGTTTTGATTATGAGTAAATGAGAATATAATTACCGATTGAGATCTTGTGTTTACTACATAATATATTCTGCAGCAGTAGCTATCTCATTGAAGCATCACAATAATCCGTGAATGCGAGATATTGAATGAGGGTGATGTACATTATCTCAACGTGGAATTTCGAATTTGTTTATGATGGGGCAATTTTTTCAACAAAATCTAACCAAATCCGAAATGACTTTGGGGGCTAAAGGTTCATCCCAAGAATTCGTACTGTCACGCCAAAGTTCTGTGTAGAAGCTTTTTGGCAATAATTAAAAACATGCGCGATAGCCACCCCTCGGGTCGAAAGTTTGGCTACCGCTGATAATACTTTTTCGTTTTGTCACGCATCTGAGTGAATTGGTTGAACGGTAATAAGAGAAGCAATTCCTAAGAGGCGTTCGCATGTATATACCTAGGGTTCTGTTGTCATAACTGTGATGGGAAAACTTGAGAAGTCTTGATGCTAAATAAAAAAATTTTTTTGGGATCGAATCGAGATTTTTGGGTGATGGCAGTTATTTTATGTAATGGAAATCCTGCTGGAGTTAAGAGCTTCCATCACCTGCTTCAAAGAGTCCTATACGGCTGAATCGAGGAAGGGATGCCTGACAAAGTATTCATCTACATATGTCTTCGGTATAAAGGATGTTGAATGCCTTGGGCCATTGATCATGTGAGTCCTGGGCTAACTGATGAAGGACCCTAATGGCCAAAAAAGGGGCGCATTTGACACCAAATGTCACCGTACAAAGAGCGAAATCTTCCGGGTAACCGTGTGGGTCTATTTTGAAAATAATTTTTTGAAATTTTCTGTCGTGGGGGTGAACCAAAATCTGGCGTACATTTTTTTCAAATGTTTTAAGAATAATTTTGTTTTCATATTTTATTGCGGAAGTGGCATAAACATAACTTCATTTGGATATAATGAAAGCCATACAACTACACGGCCGTGGGACTTTGTTAGGATGTGGCAAAGACTGAGTGTTTCAATATAAACACTGCTGCGCGTCTTGGTCCATACCACTTCATCCAAACGGCCAACCTTCCAATCAGCTGTTGGAAGATCTGGATTGCTTGTTTCAGTCTATTTAGAAATAGATTCAGGGTCAAGAAGGGTTTGCAGGTATCACGCTGTGCTCTAGGTCTAGCCGGTATATCCCCTTTCTTCTCGACTAAACTCTAGAGCAGTCTCCTTCCCAACTTCACCAATTAGTATCAAAGAGCAGCTTTAAAACATTCTATAGACCTCGGGTCAATCAAATGGCGACTAGCTTTAAATTTCGTTCCTGATATCCCAACCAGCTTCTTGGTGTCGAGGATCTGGGCCGGCGGAAACTTTTCCAGCACCCTGGTGCAGTAGACGAACAGACAGAGCATTCTCATTTCCCCCATTTTTTTGCTTTTGGAAACCATACCGTCCAAATGCTCCTTTATTAATGATAGCCATCACAAGGCTGTCTTTAGCACTGAGGCAACCGATCTTTTGATCGCCTTTTGCAGATGGCAGCTCATCCGGCGATCGTTCCCTTTTTCGCAGTCTCAAAATTTCGCTTGAGTCCAATTTTAAGGAATCGCTTTGTTTAGCGACAGCGTGGCTTGGGTCGACTGATCCAATTCTTTAGGATAAACAAAGCATTCTTGCGTTCCTTGAATCTCTTTCAGTGGGGGATTACATCCTTTTGATGTCCGGTTACCTTAGAAAAAGTTCGAGCTTGTCAAAAAAAAAAGTGTCGCCACTGTTCGATGCGTTCTACGGTCGCTAATTGGGCCTGAACTCTTGGTCATTGGCCCCAGATTTATAACTCCAGTCGATACCCCGTCCATGGGTACCTGAAGTTGCAACCAAGTGGATGATTGGAATTTCGGCTGGATGGTGGTTAATTATCCCACCACACTTTGAAAAATTTCTTAGTAGGTGCCTATTACGATGAGTTTATCCGCTATTGAAAAACACGTCCGTTCCGTTCGACGGCTGAAGAGTGTATTTTAAAGCGAAAATGTTAAGTAACTATTTTGTTACAAAAGCTTAGTTTTCGAGATATCTATCATAGAAAATTTAAATATTTTTAACTATTTGTAGTAAATGACTGCATTTTCCCCCAAAATGTAACCCGTCAAAATTTAAATAATGTACGCCCATAATTCACTATGAAAATGGTGAAACTTTTACATATTGTCAAATGCAAGAAAAGCATCAGCATTTTTATACCCTTCACCACTACTGTGGTACCAAGGGTATAATAAGTTTGTGCATTTGTATGTAACGCCAAGAAGGAAAAGCCTGAGACACATGTTTAGTATACCGGATCGTCTTAAATTAAATTCTGAGTCGGATCTAGCGATGTCCCGTCTGTCTGTCTGTTGGTGTATTTTTGTGGTTGGCAAAGTACAGCTCGCAGTTTTTAGTCGAGATTGGGTCTAAAAAATTTGGTATAGGGTCGCTGTTTTCGGCTCAAGAACGACCCTATTGGTTTCAGATTTAGATATACTGCCATGAATATATTTTTCACCGATTTGGTCATCACAGCCCAAATCGGTTTTCAGACTTAGATATAGCTCCATTTATATAGGCTTTCGCCCGATTTTACACTCATATGACCACAGAGGCCAATTTTTAACATCCCGATTTTTTGCACAGGGAGTAGTAATATGCATTGAGCTATGCGTGCTAAATTTGGTTGAAATCGTTCAGATTTAGATAGCAGCTCCATATATATGTTTTTCTGAATTTCGACAAAATGGTCAAAATAACCAATCATTTTCCTTTTGTTAACAGTCGCCACTGTGTAGTCGAAAGTTTGTAATACATGAATATTTTGCCTAACTTCTAATACATAATATATGCGAGCGATAAATCAGTAAATAAACTTTTGCGAAGTTTCCTTAAAATTGCTTGCAGATTTAAATGTTTCCCATTATTTTTTTACTAAATTGTGTCCACCCTATGTGGCATTACCAACTTAAATTTTGAGTCTATAGATTTTTTGTAAAAGTCGTATCAATTCTGTCGCAATTCGATGTGATCATTTAAGTGTATATATTTAGGATTAAACCTTTATATACTAGCCACCAATCACATTTGACGATGTGATCATTGGTGTTCGAAAAAATTTAGATGCTACAAAGTGGTGGCAGGGTATAATACTAGTCGGCCCCGCCCGACTTTAGACTTTCCTTACTTGTTTAAATATAGAGTATCATAATTCTTTATAGCAACAATAATATAAAAAATATCGAATCCGTAGTGATGATTGTATACGCACAAATGTACTCTTGTGTCTTTTATTCCAAGCAGTTTGATAAATATCCCATCACTGATGAACATGATAAGTGTGGTAAATATAACCATAGGCGATTAGGCGGTAGGCGAACACTTATCTTACGTGTTATTTCTTATGGAAGCCCAAAATCCGCAGACGGAATACCGTGGCGGTGCTAGCGGCGTGGTCGCTTAACATTAAAGCTTTTCTACTCCTGGCCGAAAACTTGGTAATAGTGTTTGCCCATCGCTTATGCAATTTTTTTTAAACTCGACCACTAGAAATTGCTGTTGCGCTGGACACCGTTTAGATTGATTTTTTTCTTTGAAATAACTCAACAAATAAGCAAGCCATTGTATATGTTTTTATTCAACTGCATTTGTTTAATTTGTCGTTTCATGCTGTAATTTGACAACAACGCTAGGAACGTGAAAAAGGGAATTATTCGCCGGTCAAAGCTTATTGTGATTTGCCGTTGCGGCAAAAAATTGTTTCGTCCTACCGCCTAATCGTATGGGTTATAATTTACACACTAAGACGTGTGGAAGTGTTCATGGTGGGCTGCCAGCTTGTAGTTTATTTCTGGTCTTAGTTTCGCAGTAAAAATAAGATGAAGCGTCTTTTCAACACTTTTTAGTTTTGATTGCAAAATATCTTTTAACATGAATTCAATTTAAACGGCTCATCTTCAAGTAGCTATTCATATATTCATTATACAATAATTCTGGTATTAAAAAATGTAACAAAAAAGTTCATATTGGGTAACAAATGTCACAGTAACAATTTTGTAAAAATT
>PGFW01047624.1:0-11599 GCA_003123925.1 Haematobia irritans | reverse complement strand
AATTTTCAAATTGGATACTAAAATGAAAATTCAGAATTAAAATTAATTAAATTCAAATTAAAATTTATCATTTAATATCTAAGGTATTAATTTTAGAAATACAAATTACAACTAATATAAAATCAATTAAAATTTATGCTTGTAAATCAAATAAAAGTTAATATTAAAATTATTTCATATAATTAAATTAAAATTAAAATTTCATTTATATAATTATAATTCATTATTTATTATATAATCTATAATTAAATTTAGTAATTTTAAAATTAGAATAAAATTAAAACAAAAGTTAAATTAAAATTATGTTTAAATAAAAAAAATTAAAGTTAAATAAAATAAAATAGTTAAATAAAACTAAAATATGCTTGTAGTAAATTTGAAAAACTATAATTCCAATTCGACCCACAAATACATTTCAAATTAAAATTAAATCAAAACTAAAATTAAAATTATATTGAATAAAAATAAAATAAGGCTGCAGTAATGAAAAAAAAAATATATCGAATTCGACCTTCATATATTTTATTTATTTCATACAATTAAATAAAAATTGTGATTAAATTAAAATTAAAACTAAATTTGAAATTAAAACTAAAATAAAAATTAAAATTATTGTTAAATAAAAATAAAGTTGGAGTATTTTCTTTTTACTTTTTAAATATTTATTAAATATATTTCGTTAAATTTTACATTGATTCCCACAACACTTGTTATACGAATCATACGGAAAATTGAAAAGATTAAAATATAAAATATAACTTTTGGCATGATAATTAACATTCCTGGAAAGTGTGGCAAAAAGCATACACACATACCCCCTAAACCGCACTCACACACCCACGTAAATTTTCTTATACAACCACATGAACAAATTCATACTAATAAACTGCCAACATAATCTATAATAATTAAAAAAGCAAATATATACCAAAATTTTCAAACAAGAGTTTGCTTTGATTGCCTGGCGTTACAATAGAATTTAGAACGATACAGCATAAAAAAAAACAAAAACAGGAGAATACGAAAAAGAGTTTGCGTATAAAATACAGCCTAAGGCATTTTTGAAAATCATTCATGCACAAAAATCAGGCAAGGCAGACTGTAGCAGCAGGCAACTACAGTGCCAGACAGACAGAAAATAAAGCAGGTATATACAGAGACAGAAACAGACAGACAAAAATATGGACAGACTTTTAAACCAAGCATCGAGACAGTCATTCAACCATTCAGGGAAAATTAAAAGATGGGGGTTAATTAAAACGCTTATGGTGTTTAAAGTTAAATATTTAAATAATCCACTTTTGTGTAAAAATAAATGTTTAAGTTGCATGGCAAATTTAACCAAAACGGTATGGATTCCAAATCCTTTTGTTTCCCCGCCCAAAGGATGTTATTAAACACATAATACAATCTAATTTTAAATGTGATCTTATTAAGGCCAAAGATTGCACGTTTTCAAGTAATCTAGGGATTTTATAGTCTATACACCGATACACACATGCACACATGTATGCAAGATAGATATGATATAGGCTACTAGGATATTAGCTTCATTCACCAAGGGATTATGTCGTCATACATTACATTAATATTTATGTTGAACAATGCCTTTGTTTCCATCACAAATAGTATATATTGCGCTGAAAGAATTGATAACCTTTTGAGCTGTCTATCATTTTGGATAATCTTGATTTCAAAGGACTTTTCGTGAACATTTGAGGACTTGCCACATCAAAAAAGGAAAAAAAAATAAATGAAAAGAAAAACATTTTTGATAGATGTTTGAAGGGATAACAATTAAAATTTGACTTGTCTATAGAATGATATGACCATTATAATTGACATATGGTTGAAGTTCAGATGAGCAATATAGAAAATCTTGAAATTGATTTTATGTAATTGTTACGCTTTCTATCATATGAACATTGTGCGTTTTTCCTAGAAATTGCCACATTCTTCTGTTAAAAAAGAACAAAAAAGGATTAAAAAAAATTAAATTAAAAAATTAAAAGACAGACATATACCTGAAATTCTTTGAAAAGAATAAAGGAGATAGTGGCAATTCTTATATCTGTCTCTTATATAAAATTTTCTATAGAAATAAAATTTTTACAATATTTTCTATAAAAATTAAAATTTAACAAAATTTTCTACAGAAAACAAGATTTTGACAAAATTTTCCATAGAAATAAAATTTCAATAAAATTTTTTATAGAAATAAAATGTTGACAAAATTTTCTATAGAAATAAAATTTTGAAAAATTTTCTATAGAAATAAACTTTTTACAAAATTTTCTATAGAAATAAAGTTTTTACAAAATTTTCAATAGTAATAAAATTTTGACGAAATTTTCTTTAGAAATAAAATTTTGACAACATTTTCTTTAGAAATAAAATTTTGAATAATTTCCTATAAAAATAAAATGTTGACAAAATTTTCTATAGAAAACAAGATTTTGACAATATTTGTTATAAAAAATTAAAGTTTGAGCAAATTTTCTATAGAAATAAAATTTTGAAAAAATTTTCTTTAGAAATAAAATTTTAACAAAATTTTCTATAGAAATAAAATTTTGAAAAATTTTCTCTAGAAATTAAATTTTAACAAAATTTTCTATAGAAATAAAATTTTGACAAAATTTTCTATAGAAATAAAATTTTCTACAGAAATAAAATTTTGAAAAATTAAAAAAAAAAAATTTGAAAAATTTTTCCATAGTAATATAATTTTGACAAAATTTTCTATAGAAATAAAATTTTGACAAAATTTTTTATAGAAACAAAATTTTGACAAAATTTTCTTTAGAAATAAAAATTTGACAAAATTTTCTATAAAAATAAAATTTTGACAAAATTTCCTATAAAAATAAAATTTTCTATAGAAAACAATATTTTGACAATATTTTCTATAGAAATAAAATTTTGACAAAATTTTCTATAGAAAACAAGATTTTGACAACATTTGTTATAAAAAATTAAAGTTTGAGCAAAATTTTTATAAGAAATAAAATTTTGACAAAATTTTCTTTAGAAATTAAAATTTGACAAAATTTTCAATAGAAAAAAAAATTTGAAAAAATTTTCCATAGTGATAAAATTTGGACAAAATTTTCTATAGAAATAAAATTTTGACAAATTTTTCTTTAGAAATAAAATTTTGACAAAATTTTCTTTAGAAATAAAATTTTGACAAAATTTTCTATAGAAATAAAATTTTCGATAGAAAACAATATTTTGACAAAATTTTCTTTAGAAATAAAATTTTGACAAAATTTTCTATAGAAATAAAATTTTAACAAAATGTTCTATAGAAATTAAGTTTTAACAAAATTTTCTATAGAAATAAAATTTTGACAAAATTTTCTATAGAAATAAAATTTTGACAAAATTTTCTCTAGGAATAAAATTTTGACAAAATTTTCTATAGAAATAAAATTTTTACAAAATTTTCTATAGAAATAAAATTTTGACAAAATTTTCTTTAAAAAAAAATTTGAAAAAAATTTTCCCATAGTAATAATATTTTAAAAAATTTTCTATAGAAATAAAATTTTGAACAGATTTTCTAATGAAATAAAGTTTTGACAAAATTTTCTATAGAAATAAAATTTTAACAAAATTTTCTATAGAAATAAAATTTTGACAAAATTTTCTATACAAATAAAATTTTGACAAAATTTTCTATAGAAATAAAATTTTGACAAAATTTTCTATAGAGATAAAATTTTGACAAGATTTTCTATAGAAAACAATATGGAAATAGAATAAAATTAGAAATAAAATTTTGAACAATTTTGAAAAAATTTTCTCTAGAAATAAAATTTTGACACAATTTCCTATAGAAAATAACATTTTCCTTCGCTTCAAAATGTTTATGCAGTGAAACTATAAAATATGTCAACAGATAACAACACTCCCTCCGAAATAATGCTTTAATTATCCTTACCGCCGTTCTGAACAGGTTTAGGGAAACAGACTTAAATGCCATCACAGATCCGCTCATTGATGGATTGCCGCGAGATAAATAAATGGCTCAGCTTTAACTAAGTTAAACTCCAAACAAAAAGGTATTCAGATTAGCAGCAGGCACCAAAAACACCAAACCTTAATAACACGAACACCAACAGAACCAACAAAAAGTTTAACAAACAAAGGTCCCTCCCTTCCAAAACAAAAAACAGAAAACCCAAACATAATGCTCCGTGTACCTGTATTTGGATGATGTGTAAACAACACAAAATCTATGATTACTTTTGATGGGTTTCCGAAACAGGAACCCATGTTATAACACCCATTACACATTTGGTCATTCATAACAACGTATCCTCGAATACAAACTAGAGATTCTGATCCATTCGAAACTACAATCACCCTATATTTAAAAAAAAGGTTTTTTTGTTTGGTTTGCTTGTAAGTTTGATCCTATTAAATACAGTCAAAGAGATGTTGAACAAAAAATCTGTATATAAGTCCTTGGTGTATAATTTTATTTAATTTCAGTTTTTATTATTTTGATTGTATTTCAATTTTATTTTAACTTTTTAATTTTAATTTTAATTTAATTTTATTTTTAATTAAAATTTTAATTCTAATATTAATATTAATTTTTATTTTTATTTCATTTTTAATTTCTATTTCTATTTTAATTTAAATTTACTTTTTAAATAAATTATTCTAAGTTTTTGAATATTTCTGCATATCTGCCAAAAAAAATATTTTAAAGTATTTGTCTAAAAATTTTTATACGTGTATTTATAAAAAAAAAACTTTAAATTTTCTATCCATTGTTGGTCACATTCTCCGCCTGAAACCATTGTCTTTAGTTAGACAGCAAAAAGGATGTTGTGAGTTCTCTTTCATTAAAACATCAGGGTGGCATTTTTTTGTTGATGTTACTAGACTTACAACACCTCTCTCTCTCTCTCTGCTTGTGTCTTCAATACAACACGCATACCGTTTACCAACTATTGTTTGTGTCCACATATTACGAGTGTTATCAGACATTAAAAGTTATATGATCTGTTAACAATGACAACAGCAACAACACAACGAAAAATGTCTGCAATACGGTGGAGATACTTTATTGGTGGACAAAGATTTTTTGTCAAATTTTTTGCGCTATAAAATGGTCATGCAAACTATCACTATTGCGAAAATGTTTTAATTACAGACACAAAAATGTAGGCAATGGGATGTTTTAAATTTTAGCTGAAACCTTATCATTCCCTACACAGGCATCGCATTAAGGTTTCTAGTTTTTCTTTTGTTTTGGGCCACACAAAAGAAAAAAATCACAATAAACCCAAAGGCTTGAGAGGTAGAGGTGTTAGTAATTTAATGCCTATCAATCAGCACATATTGTCCTGCGAAGGCAAAAAAACAAGCATCCAACTGTTAAGGACCTGGTGGTAGGTAACCTAAAACCTTTAAAAATTAAGGATATTTTTTTTGTATTCTAACACATATATACACTCAATAAGTGGCAAATTATTTTTTCCCTGTTTCATGCGATCCTATTCATCCTGTCTTTTTTGTTTTTTTTGTTTTTTGATAGCTTTAAATCCAGAGTCCTTTGTCTGGACAATTTTTGGTTACAATCACTGGTGGATTGTATTATATTACAACATGTGCCTGCTGGTGGAGCAGCATGTTGGAAGCGCCATTTGGAAACTGTTTCAAACTTTTGATAGCAATTCATTTTGATGTTTTCAGTGTTTTTTTTTACAAAAAAATATCCAATATTTTTTGGGAAAATGTAAAAAATGAGGATGTAGAAAAAGGGAAATTTTATGGTATCAGTACCACGTTTGCACTCGAGTTATAAATAATCTACCAAAAATTGGAGAAAATTCTTAAAAAAAAAAAAAACTACCAAACAAAAAATTTTATTTTATTTCTACAGAAAATTTTTCCAAAATTTTATTTCTATAGATTTTTTTTTTCAAAATTGTTTCTATATGAAATATTTGTCGGAAGTTTTGTTTCTATAGATAATTTTGTTAAAAACTTCTTTTCTATAGAAAATTTTGTTAAAAACTTCTTTTCTATAGAAAATGTTGTCAAAATTTTATTTCTATATAAAATTTTTTAAAAATTTTATTTTATATAGAAAATTTTGTCAAAATTTTATTTCTATAGATTTTTTTTTTAATTTTTATTTCTATAGAAATTTTTTGCAAATTTTTTATCTTATAGAAAATTTTGTCAAATTTAATTCTATAGAAAATTTTGTAAAATTTTATTTCTAAGAAAATTTTTAAAATTTTATTCTATAGAAATTTGTCAAAATTTTATTCTATAGAAAATTTTGTCAATAATTTATTTCTGTAGAAAATTTTGTCAAAATTTTATTTCTATAGAAAATTTTGTCAAATTTTATTCTATAGAAAATTTTTAAAATTTATTTCTATAGAAAATTTTGTCAAAATTTTTTTCTGTAGAAATTTTGTAAATTTAATTTTTAAGAAAATATTGTAAAAATTTATTTCTAGTTAAAAATTTTATTTTATAGATTATCTTTTTTCTATATTTCTAATTCTACACGAAAATTCAATTATTCATAGAATTTTGAAAGTTTTTTCTAAAGAAATTTTTACTTTTTACCTAATGTAAATGTATTTATATAAAATTTGTCAAAATTTTTCTAGAAAATTTTTCAAAATTTTATTAGGTATGAAAATGTTTTACTTTAAGTAAAAAATTGTCACATATTATAGTGTACATTTTTGCACGTTTATAGTATACATTTTTGTCCTTTTATTCATATTTTTTAAAATTTATCTATAGAAATTTGTTTTTTTTTTTAGGAAAGTAATTTTATTCTATAGAAACTTTTGTACAAAATTTTTATTTCTATTAGAAAATTTTTTCAAAATTTTATTTCGTATAGAAATTTTTGTTAAAATTTTATTTCTATACGGAAAATTTTTGTCAAAATTTTATTACTATAGAAATTTGAAATTTTCATAATAAAATTTGTCAAATTTTATTTCTATAGAACGGTAATTTTATTCATATAATTTTTTATTTTATTAAAAATCTTTGTCAAAAATTTTATTTCTATAGAAAATTATGATGTTTCTGAATTTTATCAAAAATTTATTTCTCATAGAAAATTTTGTTTTTTATCTGTAGAAATTTTGTCAAAATTTATTTTTAGAAAATCTGAAATTATTTAGAGGAAATTTTGATTATTAGATTTAATTTTATTTGATCAAATTTGTAAATTTTATCTAACAATTTAAATTTTCAGAAACCCTTTCAATTTTTTTTTGAATTTTCACATATTCATAAATTTTTAATTCTTATTTCTAAAATGTCAAAATTTTTCTTGAAAATGAAAATTATATTGATTGTTACATTATGGTTTTATTTCAATTAACTTTACTTTTGGCCTTTAACATATAACATTTTAAATTATTATACTAATTTTTTTTATGTATAAAATTCTCTATTTTCTATGGAAGCAAAAATTTTATTTATGAACTTTTGAATTATTTATGAATTTTTTTAAATTTTTATTTTGGTAGTTCAAATTTATTAGAATTTTGCATTTATTACTATAGAAATTGTCAATTTTTTTCTAAATGTCAAATTTCTATTTCTAAATTTGGCAAATAATAGATTTTAATATTATTTTATAAAGTCAAAAATTTTATTTCTATAGAACAATTTTTTGCAAAATTGTAATTTCTATATGAAAATTTGTCACATTTTAAATTTCATATAAGCAAAATTATTGTCAAAAATTTTTTCTATATTAAAATTTTGTCAAAATTTTATTTCTTAGAAAATTTTGTCAAAATTTATAAACTTTCTAAGAATATGTTGTCAACGATTTTATAGTTATTAAAGAAAATTTTGTCACAATATTATAGCTATAAACATTTTTGTCACAATTTTATAGCTATAACAATTTTTGTCACAATTATTATTTCTATAGAATTTTTTTTTAAACTTTATTTCTATAGAAAATTTCGTCTAAATTTTATTTCTATAGAAAATGTCAAAATTTTATTTCTATAGAAAATTTTGACAAAATTTTATTTCTATAAAATTGTCAAAATTTTATTTTGTAGAAAATTTTGTCAAAATTTTATTTCTAAAGAAAATTATGTCAAAATGTTATTTCTTTTGAAAATTTTTTTTCGCATAGAAAAATTATTTGTTAAGAAAATTTTGTAAATTTTCTTCTATAGAAATTTTGTCAAAATTTTATTTCTATAGAAAATTTTGTCAAAATTTTATTTCTACGAAAATTTTGTCAAATTTTTATTTCTATAGAAAATTTTGTAAAAATTTTATTTCTGTAGAAAATTTTGTCAAAATTTTATTTCTATAGAAAATTTTGTAAATTGTTTATTTCTATAGAAAATTTTGTCAAATTTTTATTTCTATAGAAAATTTTTGTACAAATTTCATTTCTCTATATAAAAATTTTTTTTTTTTCAAGATTTTATTTCTATAGAATTTTGTCCAAAATTTTATTTCTATAGAAAAATTTTGCCAACTTTTATTCTATAGAAAATATGTCAAAATGATATTTCCTTTTGAATATATTATTGCAAAATTTTATTTTCCATAAAGAAATTTTTATTTGTTGTTGAAAGATTCTTGTCAATTTTTCTTTCTATAGAAAATTTTTGTCAAATTTTATTTCTAAAGAAATTTTTTTTTAAATTTATTCCTATTTAGAAACTTTTGACAAATTTTTATTTCTATACGAAGAATGTTGTAACATTTTTATTGTTATGGAAATTTTTGGTCAACATTTTATTTCTACAGGAAATTTTGTCAAAATTTTTATTTCTACAGAAAATTTTGTCAACGAAATCTTAAAATACCTTTCTTATAACTTCCTTTCCTGTTTTAAATACCGATAAGTTGAATAAGTCCCAGCTTTTTAGGTTTGATTGTTCTTTATTTTTCTGTACCGCCCTAACATTAAACTGGCGCCATACTTTTCGTGATTAAAAATATAATATTACATTGTTTTTTTTAATTTGCTTCTGAATGAAACTAAAATCTTTGTTTGTTTTTTCCAAAGCGAAGGTTAAAACTGCTATCACTCCTACTTCTTATCACAGGAAATTCTCTTGTATTTATATATACATCAGTACAACTATTAATTACAAAAAATAATAAAAATCTATATGAACCACACAACAATTCAAACGACTGTTTTTTAGTTTAAATAATATTGTTTTAAAGCATGTAACACGACCAAAACAATAAAAAAATAGAAAAATGAAAAGAAAAAAGAAAAAGAACACCCAAAGCGTGGAAGATGCAAGAACCACAAGAAAATATCAAAATTAAATAAAAAAACCATAAAGTGGGAGAAGAATCCTATGAAATTTTCAGAACTAAACTAATGAAAATCGTAAGGAAAACCCCCTTATCACCTAGAATAAGGCAAGGGAAATAAAACTCAAACTAAAAAATCAACCATACAGATCTAACAAGACATTCCCAGAAGATAAAAACCAAAACAAAAATAACAACAAAAATTTTTCTTTGAGGACAAAGCAAAACATAAATTAAATGACGTGGGCAATGCACACACACCACATATTTGTAAAAACATGAAGAGAATTTTTGTAAGAAAAACAAAGAAATTAAAGATTAAAATTAATTTATTTACTATAAAGAAAAATAATTATATAATTCAATATCAAAAAAAAAATATTTTCTAAATTGAATACTTTTTTACAAATTCCTCAACTTTCCTACATATTTTCCCAAAGTGTATTCTCCACTCTCTGCTTCACATAAACCCTAATAGAAACCATTGAACGAAGGGACACTTACTTCATTCAACTCTACAGCAAATGAAAAAATAAGAAGACCAATAACTCTAAAAAGAAAACATGAAAAATCTACTCAAGTGAGGAAAATCAGTTGACTGATGCCAGCCAGAGGCCGAGCTAGCCAACAAGAAAAAAATCCATATACAAAAACACCACATACACATTTACACGAAAAGAAAAACCACGAATACATTAAAAGTTGGGGTTGATAAAGGGAATTTTTCATGCCATCATTAAATAGTTAACAAAATGTATATAACATTTAAGAAAAGAGAAAGACGAAGAAAAACCAACAACTTCGTTTATTTTCGCAACTCTCCTGTGACGGAAAACAACGATCATCGGCATCAGTTTCATGGCAGCTTCCACAAAAAAAAAAAAACAGAACCGGATAAAAAAAGCAATAAAAATGTCGATAAAGAATGTATGATATTAAAGTGGGAGTAGTAGTGTCCCCAAATATTTCCAAACAAACTAACACACATACACTCACTCGAAATATAGATACCACAGGGAAAACATAAAGATGAACTAAGTAATCAGAAAGTGAGAAAATTTTTGATGTAATAATAATTGTAAAGGGACACATTGTTTCGTTAAAGTAAAGAAAAAAAAAAACAAAACTCAATCTAATATGTAATCCAACGAGAGTTTAAGAACACAAATACAAAAACTCCAAACAAGTGATAAAGAATGTGTCATATAATTCCGTATTGTGTCGAAGTTTCTACAGTAACCTATCTACTATTCCATAATATAAAAATAGAATAATAGAAGTAAAATTTTGAACAAAATTTTCTGTAGACAAAATTTTTCAGCAAATTTTCTTGAAATAAAATTTTGACAAAATTTTACATAGAAAATAAAAATTTTGACAAAATTTTCTATTAGAAATAAAATTTTTACTAATATTTTCTATAAAAAAATTTATAAATTTTTTATACTAAAATTTTCTTAAGAAAACAAAATTTTGACAAAATTTTCAAAAAAGGCTAAAATTTACTATAACACTATTACTTTCCAGTTTATGTAGGAAATAAAATGTTTGACACTAAATTTTCCTATAGACAATAAAATTTTTGGACAAAATTTTCTTATTAGAAAATAAAAACTTTTACAAAATTATTCTATATGAAATAAATATTTGACAAATTTTCTTATAGAAAAAAATTTTGACAAATTTTTCTTAGAAATAAATTTTGAAAAAAAAAAAACCATAAATTTTTTCGTTAAGAATAAAATTTGAATAAAGTTTTCCTATAAAATAAAAATGTTGACAAAAATTTTCTATAGAAACAAATTTAAATTTTTGAAAAAAAATGACAAATTTTCTTATAGAAATAAAATTTTCAACGAAAATTTCTGTAGACATACAATTTTGAAAAATTTCTGTACGACATAAATTTTCACAAAATTTTCTTAATAGAATAAAATTTTGACAAAACTTTTTATTGAGCAATAATTTTGACAAAACTTTTTATAGCAAATAAAATTTTGACAGAACTTTTTACTAGCAAATAAAATTTTTACCAAAATCTTCTGTAGGATTAAAAAATTTTGACAAACTAACAAACCTCCAAAATGTTGATTAAACCTCTAAAAAAAGGATTTTTCAATTTGTAGTTTATTGGTAAAATTTTCTTCAAATTTTGTAGTTATTTTGGTTCGAGTGCAACCGGTGTTTAATATCAGAGTGTAAGGAAAATTAGATTATAAAAGGTGAAAAAATAATAAAAAATAAACTTGCTAAAATTTGATTAAAAGTAACAGATTAATTATAAATATTTTCT
>PGFW01047621.1:0-10193 GCA_003123925.1 Haematobia irritans | reverse complement strand
GTGAAACCCTCTTGTCAACAGTATCAGGTTAATTTATTAGGATGGATCTTTTACCCTGAAATAAAATTTTATCTCCATAGAAAATATTGTCAAAATTTGATTTCTATAGAAAATTTTGTCAAAATTTTATTTGTATCGAAATTTTGTCAAAATTTTATTTCTATAGAAAATTTTGTCAAAATTTTATTTTCTATAGAAAAATTTTCTCAAAATTTTACTTCTATAGAAAATTTTTTCCAAAATTTTATTTCCTATATTTTGTCAAAAGTATCGATAATCTCAGGATGGTGCTTCGCTATGAATGAGTCAAAATACCACAGAATCTCTTTCATGCTGCGTGGGATGGCTTTGGTGGCCGTTTGAAGTTCATAATTCCTAATGAGCCAATTCAAACAAGTTTAAACTGATTCTAAAATTTGATGGGATTTCTGACATTTTTTTGTAATTTAAAAAATTACTTTATCAAAATAATAATAATATCTTCTACCTTATTAACATATATGTCCCAAATATGTTACATTACTTTAGCATCCTTATGCCTCCACGAAAAATATATGCTAAAATTTGAGTTGCCAAACCATCATTTTTGCATCCAAACATAGGAAAAACAACCAATATCCCGATCTATATATTCTATTATAATTTATTCTAGTGGAAAATTATTAGACATATGTTTTGATGTAACATAAGAAAATGCCCAAATAAATAAAAATAATATGTTGACTGGATACTGTATTGATCTGGGAATGGAGAGGGTTTGTTATGGAATGTTGCTGTTCGATTCCTGTTTAACGACACTTGCCTCTTCATATTGGTAAGTTACGCATGATACCATGGCCCATATTGTCTATGCATTTGGGGCTAAATATCGCTGTTAATGGCGCGGCTATGTTTATAGAGATTACAATGGTGTCGCCTAATGGTTTGTTCAAATTTCTTGAGAGGCTATACCAGATTCGTTGGTAAACTCACTCTGATGGTTGGGAATGTGTTTCTCTTTACCTTAATTTCAGATGCGATGGCTAACTCCATAGAGTGTTAATGTTACATGAAATGTAGTTAATGCCGAATTTGAATACCATGAATTTTGAGAATTTCTTATATGACAACTTCTGGGTAGCCCTTCATGTCAAACTTCAAAATGTGGTCACATTGATTGAATGACATGGCAGTAGGGCTCTTGTACAAAATAACATAAGTGACAGAATACCTTGACGAAAGTTTTCCAACTTAAGCCAGGAGAAGACCATTATCCAAATTGTTAAAGCCATCTGACTGGCTGGCTGGCGTGGTGGCTCTCATCAAACGGTAAACGGCAAGCCATCCATCCGCGTTTTGTGTTACATTTTGATGACTTACAATGGAATTGGAACAGTTTCGTGTGAGGGCCATTTAGCATGGGGACGCAAGTAATTGATGGATTCGAGTACGTGGCGCCTTGTCAATGTCAACGGTAAAACATTTACCCAGTATGCCTACGGATGGACTTTTAGACTAGTTACTTGGCGTTTTACATTTCCAGTTTTTTGGTTATTTTGTTTTTCTTTTTTCAATTTGGGGGCTTTGGAGCTGTGGCAACAAATTGATCATCGTCTAGAGAAAAAAAAAGGTTTTCTTGTTCGTCTAATTCCATTGACTATTGTCCAAAAGACTTAGGGAGTACGAGACGTTTTTTCTGATTTGTACCAGTTAGAATAATGTCGCCTTTCACCTCCCCTTTTAGCTGACAATGATGGTATTGGCGACCAAAAATATTGTGTCACAACTACGAGTGCGGGTAGCTCTGCTTAACCCCCAACCACCCAGTCAATTGGGTTAATTATGTCTGTGTGCGTGTGTTTTGGCTTTTTATGCGGGAGACTGACGCTCCACGTTGTCGACAGTCGCCCTTTGGTGTCAAATGAAATTAGCGAACATTTTCGTGGATGTCATCGAAAATTCCACATTAATCATTGGCGGTAAAAGTAAAAAAGGCAGCAATTTGATGAATTTGATTATGTAGAAAAACTAAAAATATATTTAAGTATGTACAATATATCTAAGGTAAATATTTATTTGATAAACATATTTGTTTTATTTGATATCTATATAATAATTTTGCTTAATATTTTCTTGACTTTTTATACCCTTCACCACTACTGTGGTACAGAGTAAATAATTTTGTGGCCTTTGTATTGTAAACGTCAGGAAAGAAAAAATTCCAGAGAAACCCATCGTTAAGTATTACCGATCGTCTTAGAATTGAATCTGAGTCGATTTAGTATATCTGTCGTGGAAAAATCGGTTTCAACGATTTAGATATACTGTTTCATATATATTTATTCCCACGATTCTGGTTATAAATTGGTGTTTTTAATCAATCGATTCTTCTCAATCCTACATTCGGAATAATTTTTGAGTTCTTTCCGAAAAATATCAGCCAAATTGTTCAAGATTAATATGGCTTCCACAAGCAAAAAAAAAAAATAGAGCTTTTCCAGAAAGAAGTAGTTTGGACCCCAATTTGGTGATCCGGGAAAGTAGTGAAACTTGGGATTTTTCAAATCTCCAATGAATTTAACATCGGGCTTGTCTCTTAAGGACGGAAAGTACTCCATTTTTTAACAACTCCAATTTTTGGACTAAATTAATACAACACTTTTATTTTTATTCAGTATGTTTGGTTACACTTTTTTTTTTTATCTAATTTAATACCTTCCAAACCATAGGATGGGGATTATTAACTTTTGGTTCATTTCGTTTTTGTAAACACCCGAATAATTTGCTCTAAAGCACATAAAGTAACAAGGGTTGGCTTGATAAGTCCCCGGTCTGACCACATAGATGGCGTCCGCTAGCATTAAATGCCATTATTTATTATTAAAATAGTAACCCACCTTCAAAATATTCGTGTCATGACGTCTGTAAGTTATTCAATTTTGTTTTGTGAAGATTAGAGGGCACCTTGTGGGAAAGCAACTTTAGTTATGTGAAAAAATGGGGAAAAAAAAGGAATTATGCGTGTTTTTTGATAAAAATTACGTTCTTTAAGGGAAAAAATACGGTGGAAACAAACATCGCTGCTTCCCCACCCACCGTATTCTCCAGATTCTGGCCCCCAACGACTTTTTACTTGGTTTCTCAGACCTCAAAAAGGGATGCTCGCAAGGGAAAAATTTGCTTGCAATAAAGAAGTTTGATCGCCGGAAACTGAGCTCGCCGAATTTTGACAAAAAAAAATGTGTTTTTCTTTGTTAAGACCGGGACTTATCAGCCAATCCTGTTTATTCCCGTAGGGTATGGAAGAATTTCTTGGAGTATTATGTTTGGTTTTCAAACCGAAAAACAAGCAATTAATTTCAAAAAGGATGGAAAGTTTGCCACAATCAATGCTTTTAAATGCTTTCATACGAAGAATTTGAACGAAGAGTTGGATAAAAATATTAATCGTCGTTCATACATATTTTTGGACTTTATTTTTGAGTTTTTTGATTGGGAAAAAAAAGCGTCATAGTACGTACCCACACTGACAAAAAAAGTCTATTTTTCATATGTTTGGGTGGTAAAATTAGATCTTTGGAACTCTAATTTTTAACATTAATATTTTTAAGTTTATTAATATCCTAAACTTAGCATTAAACATGTTTGGGTAATAATTTATGTTACATTAGAACATATTCATGTTTGGGAATAAAATTCTTGTTAAATATTAAATATGCTTGCATTGTAAACATATTTTTAATTTAAGAAATAGCCTATTAAAAAAATCGATAGTATGTGTTTTAGAAAGAGAGACCTAGAGAGCTTCTTTTCTTTTTTTAGAAGAGTTATGCTTGCAAGTAAAATTAATGGAAGTAACCAATTGGTTGCCTTAAAGAAGCGATTGGTTTTTTGCTTTTCCAGGAAGGCCTCGAAATCAAACAAAACTGGGGACGGTTTATTAATGGGTTCTTACTATATAATATGCATGCATTAGCAATACCATTTACCAACATCCAAAAGACAATTACTTAAGCAAAGGCTTTCAAGTCGATAGCATTTGTCCTTTCCGAAGTTTGGCGTTGGATTTTTCAATAGACTTGGACAAAAAAAAACACCCTTGCACTTTGAAAAAAAATATTGTCGTGAGGTCAAAAGATTTCATTGTCTTTAAATACGAAATGTAAATTTTGCTTAGGAAAACGCATTTCTCTAATATTACGTTTTTTTTCCTTGTATTAAACTTTTCAATGAAGTCGTATTTGTCCTTATTAGTTAAGTGATTTCACTTTAAAAAATGGTATCATAATATGAAAAAAAAAAGTTTGGGCTTAAGGTCGTCTTGACTTTAATAATTTCAGAAAAATTCTTTAAAATCAATTGAAATGGTTCTTTAAATTTGGTTGTCTTTTGCATCTGACTACAAAAGCAAAAACATCGTTTCCAATTATAGGACATTGTTTTTCAACCACTTTATTTTAAAGACGTTTTTTTTTTCTGGGAAACAGACATAATTTCTAACTGGAAGTCGTGCTCTTAATTTTGAAAAATAAAGTTTGTGTAACTCGTTTTTAAAAAGGATTTTGATAGGCATATTGGAAGAAAAAAAAGCTGAAAAAGCAAAACAATTAAATTTCTTTCCCTAGAAGCAAAGCCAACACAAAACCCAAATTTAAAAGAGAATTGTGTCCTAAAAGTATTCTTATGTATTCTCCGATTCTTATGGCTCGGAAATCAATACCAAAATTTTTTGTATAAAGGACAAAATCTTTGGAACCGGCATACTTTTTTTCAGTGTTAATAAGCACATTTTTGGTGAACTTCTCTACTTTATCCACTGAGTGCTGCCCGATTTCCATGTATTAAGCTCACATTGGACAAGGACCTCCTATTTTTTATAGCTGAGTCCGAACGGCGTTCCAACATTTTTGCAGTTGAAAAAAACCCCCCCTTAAGAAGAAAGTTTTGAAACCCTCCAAGAAAATGTTCGGCCAGCATTACTGAGGTGGGGATTTAATCCACCGCTGAAAAACTTTTTCGTCGGAGCCAGGGAATCGAACCCACGACCTTATGTACTGCAAGGCGGCAGCTAACCATTGCACCACGGTGGCTCCCACTCCAATGATGTTCTTTTTTATTTCAAAGTCACCAAGGGAAGTTGTTTACCCTCCATCATAGGATTGGGGGTTATCATTAACTTTGGTCTTCCGTTTGTAACACATCAAAATTATTGCTCTAAGACCCAATAAAGTATATATATTTTCTTGGTCGTGGTGGAAATTTTCTTGAAGTCGATCTTAGCTTGTCCGTTCCGGTCGGTCCTTCCGTTCTTGGTTTGAAATCACGCTAAACTTCGAACGGAAACAGCTATCGACTTGAAACTTAGCACAAAGTAGTTGGCTATTGATGTAAGGGTCAGCAATCGGTATTTTAAAAATGGGCCATATCGGTCACTTTTACTTTTATTAGCCCAATAAAGGGGACCCTCAGATTGGCTATGTGAGCCTCTAAACAGAAAGCATTTATTTCAATCCGATACCGGGGCTGAAATTTGGTACATGGTGTTAGTATATGGTTCTAACAATTCATGCAAAAATCGGTTCGACATCCGGTCCATACTTTATTATATTAGCACCCATATAAAACCGATTTTTCCCCAGATTTGGCTTGTGGAGCCTCTAACAGAAGATTATTCATCCGATTTCTTGGCTAAATTTGTTTACATGGTTGTAGTATATGGTTTCTAACAAATCATGCAAAAATTAGTTCGACATCGGTCCATATTATATAAGCCCCATATAAAACGATCCCCAGATTTTGGGCTTGTGGGATTTGCCTCTAAGAGAAGCATATTTTCATTCCGATCCGCGCTGAAATTTGGTTTACATGGTTGTTAGTATATGGTCTCTAACAATCATGCAAAAAATTTGGTCGACATCGGGTAATAATATATATAGCCCGCATATAAAAACCGATCCCCAGATTGGTTGCGGAAGCCTCAAAGAGAAGCAAATTTTTTCATTCCGATCCGGGCTGAAATTTTGGTACATGAATGATTGGTATTATTCTCTAACAACATGGCAAAAATTGGTCCACATCGGTGCCTAATTAATATATTTTAGCCCCCATATAAAGCGATTTTTTCCCCAGATTTGGTTATGTGGAGCCTCTAAGAGAAGCATATTTCATTCCGATCTGGCTGAATTTGGGTACATGGTGTTGTTATAGGTCTCTAACAACCTGCAAAAAAATTGGTCCATATCGGCCTTATTATATATAGCCACCATATAAACCGATCCCCAGATTTTGGATTTGTTGGGAGCCTCTAAGAGAAGCATATTTCATCCGATCCGGCTGAAATTTTGTACATGGGGTTGTTTTGGTAATGTGGTCTCTAACAATCATGAGAATTTGGGTACAACATCGGTCACAATAATATATATACCCCATTATAAACCGTCTCCGATTTGGCTTGCGAAGGCCTCAAAGAGAAGCATATATGCATCGATCCGGCTGAAAAAATTTTGGTACATGGTATTGTATATGGTTTCTCTAGGCAAACCGTGCAAAAATTGGTCCATATCGGTCCCATAATTATATATGCCATATAAAACGTTTTCTCGGATTTGACCTTCCGGAGCCTCTTGGAAGGAGCAAATTATCCGGATACGGTTCAAATTAGGAACCTGGTTGTTAGTATTTATGCCGTCGCTAACAACCAATACCAAAATTGCGCATCACACAAAAATTGTCCATATCGGTTTCATAATCATGGTTGCCACTAGAGGCCAAAAAATTAATCTACCAAAAATTTTATTTCTATAGAAAAATTGTTCAAAAATTTATTTCTATAGAAAATTTTGGTCAAATTTTATTTCTATAAAGAAACATTTGTCTGGGCTCCAAAATTTCCATGTCTACGGGGAAAAATTTTGTTCAAGATTTTAACTATCGGATTTTTGTCATAATAATGAAAATATTTACTATATTGTTCAGAACTTATATTGTTTTAGATCTAAATAGAAACTATAATATTTGTATACTAAATTTTATTTAACGGTATATGTACAAATATATATACTCTAATGGTGTTGAGAATTATGTCCATACTTCGGAGCAAAACAAATTAAATTTGCTTTATATTCCATACTTTTATATTTCTGTAGAAATTTTTGTCAAAGTTTATATATAATTTACTTATTGCAGATAAAATATTTTGCCCAAATACATGTTTTTATTTTTACTCATCCATATCACACTTAACTATTGTATCAGTGTGAAAATTTTATTATTCTTGTAAGAACGTATTTGCCTTTGTGTACTTATAATTACAATTATGGAAACGTAATGGAGATGATAACGCACGGGGGCCATGCGTTTAGAAGTATACCGTATCGTACTTTTGCATCGGCAAGCAATTCTTGTCCGGCAATCACTTAAAGGCTATTCTATCTTTCCGTGAAAAAATCGGTTCATTTAGATATAACTGTCATAATATTATCACCGATCTGGTTAAATGCGTTATTCAATCGACTTCTCAATTCCATACATTAATATTTATGAGTCTCGGACAAATATCAGCAAATTGTTTCAGATTAGATATGCTCCCACAGCAAAAAAAGAGCTTCCATGAAGTAGTTTGATCCCCAATTTGGTGATCCGTAAGTTAGTGGGTCGGCATGGATTGCTTTAATCTTTCATAGAAAAGAGTTTATACGTCTTACATCACTGGCTTGTCTATGATGGAGGGACGGAAGTACTCTACATAAGCTTTCGGCCATTTCTGACCGACGATCAAACTTTTTGACTAACGAGCTAGATTACACTTTTTATTTATCAGTAATGTTTGTATCTTTTTCATATCTTTATATTTTCTTAAATATTTATATTACCCTCTCCAACTCATAGGATGGGTTGGTATTTAATACATCAGCCTTGTCTTAGTTTCTGCTTTATTTTATACACAACTCGAGCAATTAATTAGCTCTTTAAAATACTATCTCATTATATATTTCAGATAAAACAAGGGTCAGATAAGAATCCACAGGGAGTTCATGAGCTACTATTTAGATGCGTCAAAGCATAGGTGTTTAAAACAAAGATTATTAGATATAATTTTTTTTTTTCGTAATAATAATTTCAAATACCAACTCTTCCTTCTCAACAATAGAATTCGTGTCAATAATATGTATACCATACATTATTATGGTCATACTAAGTATATGTGAATGGTTTAGATCAAATTCTCTTGTGAAGCAACTATATATTTGTGACAATGACTTTGAATAGAAATGCTATGGTGGAAAAAAAATCAAATAGGAAAATTATCGATGTTTTGAATTATAATAAATTGTATTTTTAATTATTTAAAATACATGTGGATAACTGAAAATCGTAGAAACTCCTATATCCACAACCTATTTTCATTAGACCATATACCCCCTGAACTTTGTATATTTGTCACGGAAGGTACTCAAGAAGGTTGAATGTGCTCCGCAGGGAAAAAAAATTTTCATGCTATGTACGCAAGATAAAGAATGGAGATCGCCGAGAATTCGTGAGAAAGGTGCCGCCAAGTTTGAAAGAACAAAATGTCTGTTGTCCCGTTGCTATGTTACCGGGATTCTTCAGTATTCCACCTGTTATTCCGTATGGTATGGAGAGAATTTCTTGATATTATGTATTGGTTTTCAAACGAAAAACAGATTAATTTCAAAAGATGAAAGTTTGCAATCAAGCTTTTAAAATGCTTCATCGAAGATTTGAAGATGGATAAAAATATAATCGTCGTCATACATATTTTGGATTTATTTTTTGAGTTTGATGAAAACCGTCATGTACTACCCACACTGACAAATTTTTCATATGTTGGGTGAAAAATAATCTTTGAACTCTAATTTAACATAAATATTTTTAAGTTATAATATTCCAACTAGCATAACATGTTTGGGCATATATTAACCATGAAACATATTATGTTTGAGGACATAACTTCTTGGTAAATATAATATGCTTGCATGTAAAACATATTAATAGAATGACTTCGCGTTAATTAATATCTGATGTAAGTGTCTTAAGTATTGACCGGATGAGAAACCATTAAGCAATGTTATGCACTAAGTCTTTATTATTTAGGACGATCATATATGGCATGGTTTGTTTATTCTAATTGTTTTGGCCTTTAAGAATGAAAGCAGATGTTTCTTCTTTTCCAAGGAATGGCCTTACAAATTCAAAAACTAGGATACTGGTTTTAATTAAGTATGCCTAACTATTTTTTCTTTATTGGGATTGATTTGCTTATCTTAACCGGGGGAATAACCTATAATTCGGGTTTATGCGGAGCACTCAAAAATCAAAGAACAAACTTAAGCCAAGCTCAAACATGAGTAGCAAGTTATGTTCCTTTTTCCTCGATAATCCAAGTTTGCTGGTGATTCAACATTTTAGACTTTACTAAAAGTTTACTTCGGCTACCACTGGAAAAAAAATATGTTCTATAGATGGTCATTGAATGAAGATCTATTTCCGATAATTTCTTATAAGACGAATTGTTTAAATATATGCTTATTGATGAACGATAAAGCATTACTCTATAATATACTAACTTATATCACGGGATGTATAAACTTTACAATGAAAGTGATACTTATCAACATTGAACTTCATAGTAAAATATTTTTCACGTGATTTCACTAAAAATGAGGTTAATCATAGTATTACTATAAAAAAAATAAATATGTTCTGGGCTTAAGGTCGACATATGATTTTGTAAAATTTTAACGTAGCGGGGTAAAAATTCGTCTTTACATAACTTCAATTTGAAAATATGGCTTTCTGTAAATTACAATATGTTTCTTTCTTTGCCAACTACAATGACATTTCAATTAGTCAAAACAAGATCATCGAAAAATATCAATAAATGTTTAAAATTTCTGGAAATTTGTCAAAACCATTTACTTATTTTTTGTGGATAATCGGTGGTGATTCAGCGTTTGTTATACTTTTTTAGTTAAATATAAGAACAATGTATTATACTAAACATAATTTAAATATAATATGCCCGTATCATTTTTATTGAAAAATCTAAACAGGCAAAAAATTATATTATCTGTTACAGTCTGTGTGGGAAGTTTGGAAATAATTATTTATTACGGTGTGTTGTTGATTTATACTTCTTGTGATAATAAGATATTATGTTTATTGCAATAATGTATATAGAGAAAGAGAAAATC
>PGFW01047599.1:15805-28208 GCA_003123925.1 Haematobia irritans | reverse complement strand
ACTGAAAAAAAATATTGTCGTGACTTCAAAGATTTCATGTCTTAAAATACGATGCAAATTTTGCTTAGCATAGAAAACACATTTCTCTAATATAAAGTTTTTTTCCTTGTCCAAAGGTCAATAAACTTTTCAATGAAGTCGTATTGTCCTTATAATTAAGTGATTTCACTTAAAAATGGGCATCATAACATGAGGGAAAAAATGTTTGGGCTAAGGTCAACTCGACTTCAATAATTCAGAAAAATTCTTTTAATTTAATGAAATTGTCTTTAAATTTGTTGTCTTTTTGCAATTTGACTACAAATAAAAAAAAATATTATACCCTCCATCATAGGATGGGGGTATAGTAACTTTGTCATTCCGTTTGTAACACATCGAAATATTGCTCTAAGACCCCATAAAGTATATATATTCTGGGTCGTGGTGAAATTCTGAGTCGATCTAAGCATGTCCGTCCGTCCGTCCGTCCGTCCGTCCGTCCGTCTGTTGAAATCACGCTAACTTCCGAACGAAACAAGCTATCGACTCGAAACTTGGCACAAGTATTTGCTATCGATGAAGGTCGGATGGTATTGAAAATGGGCCATATCGGTCCACCCTCCCCGCAAGCCAAATCCCTCAGATTTGGCTTGCGGAGCCTCAAAGAGATGAAAATTTCATCCGATCCGGCTGAAATTTTGTACATGATGTTGGTATATGGTCTCTAACAACCATGCAAAAATTGGTCTATATCGGTCCTTAATTATATATAGCCCCCATATAATCCGATCCCCAGATTTGGCTTTTGGAGCCTCTAAGAAAAACATATTTCATCCGATCCAGCTGAAATTTGGTACATGATGTTGGTATATGGTCTCTAACAACCATGCAAAAATTGGTCCACATCGGTCCATAATTATATATAGACCCCATATAAACCGATCACCAGATTTGACCTCGGGTGCCTTTTGGATAAGCAAAATTCATCCGATCTGGTTTAAATTTGGTACGTGGTGGTAGTATATAATATTTAACAAACCATGCCAAAAGTGGTCCATAATCATATATAGCCCCCATATGAATCGATCCCGAGATTTGATTTTGAAGCCACTTGGATGAGCAAATTTCATCCGAGTCAGTTGAAATTTGGTACATTGTGCTAGTATGTGACCGTTAACAACCATGCCTAATAAGGTCCATATCGGTCTATAGTTATATATGGCCCTCAGATAAATCGATCCCCAATCACACAAAAATTGGTCCATATCAAGTTCATAATTTTATATAGGCCCCATATAAGCGACCCCCATATTTCAATTCTGGCTCTCTACGTACCGTGCAAAAGTCCATATCGATTCGTAATTATTTGTAGACTTATCTATACATACCTTTTTTGTCTAATATATACCACGTATAGACTAACTCACAATTTAGAAAACGATGTTAAAAAGTTTTTAGATAACTCAACCCAAGTAATTCCATTATGGATGACAGTCTTTCATAGAATTTTCTACGCAATCCATGGTGGAGGGTACATAAGATTCGACCTGACCGAACCTTATAAACTTGTTGAATTTGGAAAAATTGGTTCAGATTTAGATATAGCTGCTATATATATTTATCACCGATTTGGTCATAATTGACGTATTATGAATCGATCTTCTTCAAACACGTACAACTAAATGTTTTATGAGTCCATCAAATTTCATTTTAAATCGTCGCGATTTTCATATATCTTTCGCCGGATATACACTCTTATGACCACATGGCCAAAGTTGTACTCCGAAATTCTGCAGAGATAGTACAATTGATATTCTTACTATACATGGCCAAATTTGGTCGGAATCGGTTCAGAGTTAGATATTAGGTTTCCATATATATTCTTTGCCCGATTTTCACTTTAATGACCATCAGGAGCCCAAAGTTTAACTCTGCTTTACCTACCAATTTTTTAGTAGGAAAAATATGCACTTATAACGATTTGCTTTAAATTGTACAATGAGTATATAATTGATATCGTCAAGTATGCCGAATTTGGTTGAAATCGTCAGATGTAGCTATAACTCCATAGTATCTTAAGCCGATTTTAGTCATATGACACCGGAAGTCCAAGAGTTCATTTTAATTACTTGAAACTTTTCACTGAGAGGTACATAATTATGATTTAGCAATACGAGAATGTTCCGAATTCTAGTATTCGTAATTTGGTCTGCTCCCGAACAAATTTTATAAACAGTCAGACTGCCAATGGCCGACCAGAATGGTGGCAGACTTTCACCTGCTTGTATTTAAAGACGCACCACAGTATTAATACAAAAATATTCCGCAAAACGGAGTCATTGACTATAATTGCTGACATAATTTCTATTCACCGTATAAGTCTAATATAATGGTATACGGTCAAATTTGGGTCAAAGAAAACGCGTGTAATCGGTGAAATCGTTTATTAAAAATCAAATTAAATTCTTAATTTAGTTCAAGAGTATTATTCAGTAAAATATTCCAGTTTGGCTTCGCTTTTCCAAAGCCGAATGCCCGGCCTCACGCTTGACACCTGGCCGTCAGATTTTGTACAGCCACCTTGTCCCCTTCTTCGCGCAGAAAGCCAGTTGCCTTGAACTGCCCTGCGGTCGTCCTTAGCAGTTTTTTTGGTGCTTCTGTTAGGTTCCGCCTGTACAATACGCCAGTATTTATCAATTGGGCGGGAGCTCTGACGTGTTGGAGGGTTCTTGTCCGTGGGAACCACTGCACTGTTGGCGCGTACCGTACCCATGGCCTTTTTACCGTAATGGCAAGAATGCCAAATCCGGCCAAAACAGTACGGAATAACTGGTTTCTTCAGGAAAGACAGCAACGTTTATTCAAACACTCCTTCACGTAAATTTCTTTGGTTGACAGTCCCCGGAAGCTATGAAATGCTGCTTTCAAGCCACAGGTACAGATGGGCTTGCCAAACCAAGATATTTCTTTGCGAACTGTTGACAGTTTTTGTGCCTTGAAAATTACCACGCAGTCAAACTGCGTCCAGCATCGTCGTGTACAGCCTCCGGGGATCGCGCTTTGGCCGTCGTATTTTGTTTATCATCGCCGATTTGGAGTACATACTTTTCTTGTAGCTCGAGTAGTCCGGCTCGTTTTTTGCTCGATACCACGGTTGTAGACCAATACACCAAGCTTATTTGCCGGGCATCTCCGGAGAGAGAGATTAGGGTTTCGCTTGAAACTACCGGCAACTCTCTCTTTGTCGTCCTCAGCGGCTTTCCGGTTTTCGATTTCCCACCGATCCAGGACTTCCTGGCTGTCGACAAACGTTCCCCAAACACTTTAATTACATTTGTGAACGGTTGATTTTGGGAACTTTTAGCGATTTTGCCAGCTTTGCGTGCGAGTTAGCGGATTTTCGCGGATGCGCGAGCAGATTTGTTTACGCCTGCCTCTTCTGCTTGGACGGCATTTTGACAACTTAAGAGTGAATTCCAAAATCAAATAGAGGGCAATTCTATACACACACACCTTCAAAATGAGGGTTGTTCAGGTTTCTTAAATGCACAAAATTGAAAGAAATACGTCAAGTTTATACTGACCAAATTGTTGGACCGTATCACCCTTTTATTGGACCCCGCCGACTTTATTTCCATTAACTATCTAACAAATCTTATATATTTAAATATCAAAATCTTAAGAAGAGGAGTATGTGGTTTATGATGTGGTCAATGCTAAAAAAGACAATTATTATTAATTATTTCTATTTATTGTTTATTTTAATCGATACAGTAAATTGTATTGATAAAAAGAAGGGAAATGTAGCATTTGGCTGCTTAAGCCATCAGCTATTGTGTCTTAATTTTTCTTTCGCACATTTTATTCGACAAAAGAATACTCGCAAAAATACGTGGAAAAAAGACGACATGTTAAGTTGGAACAGAAGCACAGCAAACATAAAGGGATTTTTAAAAAGACATTTACTTGTGTCTGTTTTGCCCTCTTCAAAATGCCAAATATATCCGTCAGTCAATTGATTCAAAGCCACACACATACACAGAGAGTGTGGTAAATAGAGGAATTTTCCATTTTCACTCTCCACAGGAATTTTAATACTTGGTGCTGATTGGGCCATGTCACATGGTTATGCAGATTGGAGAATTTCCCAGCTTTTTCTTCAAAGAAGGGGAGCATAATCAGAAATAGAGCGAGGGAGAGAAGAAACTGTTTAGGGAGACAATTGTCTGTTAAGTTAAAAAATTTTCCCTTTGTTTGTGTGCCTTGTCCTGCAAAGAAATAAATTGTTGCTGCTTTGGTGTGGCAATTGGGAATAATTAATAATAACATGACCTGTAAACTGTTAAATAACACATTTACCCCTGTACTCAAGGAAATTTTAGCCGGATTTTGTTAATGTTTGCATGATTGAGAGTCCAGAGCTTTTACTCAACTGTTGTGTGGGAGCTTTTGTGCGGTTTGTGTTTTGTTACATTTTGTATGGCCATTATCACCGATTTGGTCATAATTGACGTATTTATGAATCGATCTTCTTCAAATCACGTACAACTAAATGTTTTATGAGTCCATCAAAATTTCATTTAAATCGGTTGCGATTTTCATATATCTTTCGCCGGATATACACTCTTATGACCACATGGGCCAAAGTTGTACTCCGAAATTCTGCAGAGATAGTACAATTGATATTCTTACTATACATGCCAAATTTGGTCGAAATCGGTTCAGAGTTAGATATAGTTCCCATATATATCTTTTGCCCGATTTTCACTTTAATGACCACAGAGCCCAAAGTTTAACTCTGCTTTACCTACAATTTTGTAGAGATAGGAAATATATGCACTTATATACTGATTTGCTTTAAATTTGTACAATGAGTATAATTGATAGTATCGTCAAGTATGCCGAATTTGGTTGAAATCGTTTCAGATGTAGCTATAACTTCCATATATATCTTAAGCCCGATTTAGATTCATATGACCACCGGAAGTCAAAGTTTCATTTTAATTTACTTGAAACTTTTCACTGAGAGTATAATTAATATTTTAGCAATACGAGAATGTTCCGAATTCTACGTATTCGTAATTTGGTCTGCTCCGAACAAATTTTATAAACGTCAGACTGCAATGGCCGACAGAATGGTGCAGGACTTTCCCCACCTGTCTCCGTCGCTAAGACTGATTGAAATTGTATGATAAAAACGATTTAAAGATCACTAGTTCAAAATTTAATATAAAATAAATATATTTTCTGCCCATAACAAAACGTGTAATATGACAACTAATATATTTTGCATTGCTATAGAAATAAAAAATTTATATTGTATCAAAATCAATAGTCCTAATGAAATAAAAATGTATAAATAATTTTGCGTAGATAAATTTTATTGACATAAAAAATAGGAGTGTTGTCTGACGCAGGAAATAAAAAATTCTTTAAGGTTCAAAATGATTTTTTAATCGTCTAGGTGAATAAAAATCACAGGTGTTGTAATTACAATCGATTTAATTTTAAAAATATCAGATTAACTTATTACTTATTTTTCTTAAGATGATATAAAATTTCTGTAGAAATAATGAAAATTAGGAATTATTCAAGAGTAAATATATATACAGATTACAGAGATTCTTTTCTTCTTATATATTATAAAAAGTCTCGTAGAAACAAATTATTGCTGCGAGGGAGACTCTCAAAGCACATTTGTTGACCGCCTTTTGCTACGATTTTATGATGTACGTAACCACTATTTTCCACTCCTCGTATCATATCGACCAGTTCTCTGTAGGAAGCCAAGTTATTGCCTTTGAAACCCTTAAAAATGCTCAAGTCCATTTTGCCTAACTCGTATTATGGTTATCTTTCTCTCTTATGTAACGAAATAAGAAAATTAAACAATAAAGTTGTCTCTCTCCTTAGATATTAATAAGTTTTTCCAATAAATATTCTACTAGGAATTCAATTAAAATTTTATTGGGCTGTATGTCGGCAGATAGAAAATTTGACGAAGGTATCATATGTTCGTTGGACTTTAAAGCTGAAATATTGGTTTGGCGGTTGACAAAGTTTCTTTACGAGGATTTTATGCACTAATCCATAGAACATTATATATATTACACGTAATTTATGGCTTAGATCCAAACGGCTCAAAAAACCTGTATCAGAATTTAACGCTCTCGATTTCTCTATGGAAAAGGACAGAGCAGATGTTTCTATATTATAATACTAACTCTTAACCAAAAAAAAAATATAAGGTGAAAAATTATTTACTTGGTATAGCAATATTTGGCAAATCTATATGAGACAAGTCCAAGAGAAAGCTTTATTCGATGTAGATATACTTTGATGAATTATGAAAAAAGTGGACACACTTTTGAGGTAAACAAGATTACTGTCCTGCCATAAAAGACATAAGAAATTTTGATATCTTTATTGTTACTATTTAGAATATGTAACCCACTTTTATTTCGTGATAGTAGCTATGTAAAATATATCTATATAAACGCTAAAAAATTAAGTCCAAAATTTTTTACGGGAAATAGAATTGGTTAGAGTCAGAGGTTTTTTCACTAGACACCCACTCCCGATAGAACTTTCTCGGTGGTGAGCAACAATTTTTGTCTTTATCTATAGGGAGAAATTATGAGAATATTTTGACAAAATAAATTTATTAATTGTAATTATCTCGTCTTTGTCCTGCCTCGCGCTACCTTTCTTTGGATCGATGCACGGTGTAGGACTGTAGTTAACTGAGCGATGTGAGAATTTTATGTGATAACGTTGGTAATTCAAAATTTGAGTAAGTTTATGATAGGATATTATTTGTCTGTCTTTAAGAAGTTTAATTTCCTAATGACTCTCTATTCCTTTGTCGATAAATTTCGTTGGTTTCGCTAATTTCGATACCAAAAATATTAGTTAACTATAGCTGTCGACAAATCGATTCTCTCTCCTTATACGAAAATTGTGCGAATATTGTATCTTTTATCTATATGTAAAATTGGTTTGATTTGGCACCTTTAGCGATTTGCAGTTGTCAGATGCGAGATATGCTCGGCTATTTCCATATTGATGAGGACAGGTAGTTTAATTACTAATTGAATAGCTAGTTGCTCATTGTTTTTATGGCAGGTCATTGTCAAAATTTAAATGAAAGTGAATTTTTATAGTTAGAGTGTATTTTTCAAACCATAATATGAAAATAGGTAAGTAAACATTCAGCTATTTTTGTTTTAACACATTTATCATCCTTTATATTGTTGTGGGGAATGTTACCATGTCAAGAATTTAAGAAATGCAATATATTAATACTGAATAGCGAACTAATCGTCAAAGTTATATATAGCGAGAAATATTTATGAACCAAAAATATTAGTCAAACTTATTCTATAAAGAAACTTTGTCAATATTTCTAAAGCACGACCCCGATTATGTCATAATATCTATTTATATTTCTTAGAGTTATTTATATACTCTAGAAACACAAATTTAATAGTTTACTGAAGTGAATATTATTGGAAATATAACCCTCCATTTATATCTATAAGAATAATTATATTTTGTTTAAATATTATTACTGTCTTTGGAGTAAATTCTCTTAGAAGATATAGATTTATTGCTCGCGTTAATTGTGTGTTCATATGTAATATATAAGAATTATTATTCTTACAAGAAATATATTTTGACAAAATATATTTCCTTTATATTATTGTCTCATTATTCATAAACTAGCTAGGCTCGTTCAATGATTATGATTACATATACACATAGGACAAGATAAATATTAGTCAGGAAACTTTTGTTCTTTAGACAGAGACATTTGGAGTTGTAGGGTTCAAATATCAGCTTATTTGTCATTAATATTTTTTCTCCGCATCATTTATTGGAATCTTAACTCAGGAAAAATTTTTGACTCACAAAATAAGTGTAAATTAAAGAGTAAATCATAAGGAGACCAATGTTAATATAGTGATTAGAAGGAAGTATCTCAATATAGAAATAATGTTCTTATTGAAAAAAGACAAATTATGTTTAATTTTGTGTTCTGTTTTGACTTCTAATCGGAAAAAAAATTTCCTTCATGTGCTACATAAGATTTTTCAAAGTAATTACCGCATACGCGAAAATTGTTTACCAGACGTGTCAGTGTTTTATGTCAAATATAGAACAGGTAAATTTGTCCATATATTTTACACTTTCCCATAAGGAGAATTTTATTACTTTATTGTGCTGTTTATTGAAACAATAAGTTCCTTGTCATACTGGATAATGCTCTATGAATTATGTGAAGATTTAGCACAGTTTTTTGATCTATCCAGGTATGGAAAATAATGGGCAAATAATTATTCAGCGAGCGCAAATTCAGGTATGCCTGCCGGGAGCAGCTACACTGGGAAAAACTAAGTTTTAAAGAGAGCAAATTGTTCTAGTTAAGTAAAAATAAATTTTTCCTTGTGTTTTTGTGTGGCTTTGGTGTATCGTGATGGGTATACCTTTACGCACCATAACATGCGAATGCAAATTGTTGCTTAGCATGAGGGGAGGCATATCGGCTATATAAAGTTTTTTTTTCTCTCTAAAAGTCGAATTAATAACTTTTCATGTGACAAAGATAAAATTTTGCTTCCTGATTGGTGTGGTAGTATGGAATATTTAATAATAACATGATCTGATAACTGTTTTAAATTTACTCCTCTAATGTATCTCAAGGAAGTGAATGTTTCAGTGGATATAACTGAATGAATATGTTGCATGATGAGTAGTCTCAATGGTTACTCCAACTGTGTAGTTCCATGAATAAGCATTATAATTTTTTATTGCCGTGGTTGTGTGTTGTTACATTTTTAGTATTTTCCGGCATTCAGATTCTTGTGATCTAACAGGAAGAATGAGACCTGTGACATATCAACGCAAACCAAGGATTATATTTCATATAAAACGGACGAAAAAATTCTCCATAAAATTTAATGTATGGTCCACTCTGGTTTTGTAAAATTAGTTCTACACATCAGTTCTTCTTTATACCCTGAAAAAGCCCAAAAGGCTGTGAGCTCTGTACATATGATAAAGTGATATTTAAATTAAATGTGAGGCAATTGAATATTTTATCCCAACGGTATTGTTACGTTCACTTTAATTGTTGTATTTTTATAAGAGTCTTGTGTAGGTTATCTTGAAGTAACATAGCATTATTTTGCTACTGGATTTAATGTGGGATTAATTCTATTTCTCCTTTCTAAAATGGAAGGAAAGCTATATCCACCAATCAAAAGGATAGTGCATAGTCATAAAGTCGTTTGCTCCCATCTAAGGAATGAAAATCTAAAAATGCAACCAAATTTTGTCAGCCAAAGTGTTTAATGATATAAAAATAATTTCAATCATGAATAGATGTCGATCTTCGCGCGCTCAAGCACATCACGCATATGAAAAGTAATCGTAGAGGAAAAAGAATGTGTACACTCTCACTGTTCAAAAAAATTATTCCAGCAAGACGCCATCAGTATGAATAAGAGTTTCAAGGATGTAAGTAATATATTTCTTATTATATGGTAATTTGGAAAATTTCGTTGATAAAAATTTAAAAGGGTGTATATTATACAAAAAAGTTACTTATGTAGAATTATGATACGCAGAGTGTAAAAGGAGTGCGAAATAATAATAATACTAACCTAATTGAAAAATAACAAACAAACATAAGAAGAGTTAGACAAAATTATTATCCAAAAACAAAGCTATGCGGAAATTTCCTTTTTTGTGGTGCTAAAGAAACACACAAGAACAATTTTGGAAATTTAAATACAATTGCAATCTATTGAGATATACGGAAAATCGATTAACAGAGTTAAAAGGGGGTTGGTTTTCGTGTTAATTATTTTGGCTTGTCTTCGCACCTGTGTGTCTGCTGTGTGAAAGTCGGCCCGTGCTTGACTAAACTAAATATTGGTGTGGACTACCACCTAGTCCTAATGCGCTCACTATTGAGATTTGTCAATAAAAATAATTGGAAATCCCTAAACTTAAAGGTATTAAAATATTTATTACAAAAATATAATTGTTTTCGTTGCTTAGTATACAAAAGAAAAATGCAGAAATTATCGGATACAATGACAATTCTTTCCTCGTAATCATAGGTTCTCACCAACAATGACAAGTAACTATTAGGTGTCTTAGACAGTTTGTTACTGACGATTTTCTTCAATGATGAATGAATTGAATGTGTTCCTCGTTAAACAGTTTTTTTATTGTGATTGATTAAGGTTAAATTATTTGTAGGAGTTCGCGATCTTGGGAAGAATAAAAAAGCACTAAAAAGCCACAGATTTTGCTACTATAAAAGACGCTGATTAATACAATTTGTAGTTCGTCGCTATAAATACGACAAAAAAGCTTTAATTACTACCTCTAAATGTTAAATAAGAAAGAATATATGAATAGGATAAATTAATTACACGCCAATCAAATAATTAAAAATTAAGTTGATAGAAAGATAATCTGTATATTTTTTCAATAATAAAAAAAAAGGATACTGTATAGTTCAAACATCAGAAATTATCAATAATATATTAGGTTAGGTGGCCATGTATCAGGCTCAATTTACTATAAAGCCAGTGTTACACATTGGTGATTCTTCTTATATGGTGCTGCCCGATCAATGTTAAGTCAATGGATAAGGACTCCTTTTTTATAAGCGAAGTCCAAGCGTTCAAATTGCACTGAAACACTTAGAGAAGCTTTGAACCCCCCTCAGAAATGTCAGCAAGCATTTATGGAGGTGGGATAATCAACGCTGAAAAATTTTGGTTGATTTGGGCGAAGCATAGGATCGAAAAGAGATTTGTGGCTTATGCAAAGCGGGCAATGCTAACCATTGCACCACGGATGTCCCAATCCTCATATGACAAGAATATTGGCTGGTCCGTATTTCCAATTTGTTTAACGGAGATTTCTTCTTATTGATTGGGACACATCGTACAATGGTTCATTTCTTTATTTCGAGAAGCATAATTTTTTTGGAAAGGACCCTGAAAATCTTATAACGTACACGAAGCCCTGTCTTTTGTTCTCGTAACTATTAAATTAAGGTAAACTGCACATATTAGTTGTTGTGTAATTAACCGAAAAGGAATATATTAATCATTAATATCAAGTAAAAGTTAATGACATTTTCAAAATAAAATAGGAATCCAACAATTAGAGTTATTTAAATTATAGAATATTCCTTTTTTTTTTGTTTAACTGTAACGAAAATTAATATTTTTAAAATTACTTTATCCTTCTTAATTAATCTCAGTTTCAATAATAATGATAACTGCAAATAAAAAGGCTATTCATTTCATATTTTATCCGAACGTGTATTTAGTATTTCGCAAGTTATTTTTTGTTGTAATGATGATATATCCCACGTCTATTTAACAGAAAAGTTAATATGGCGTAAAGGCGCAGGACGAATTTTAGGATACCCCCTCTCTTTCCTGGTTGAAATGTAGAAATGTATAAGCTGATCATATCATTCGAACGGTTAGCTCTGTGTTGCGCCTAGACACTTGCCGATGGCAAGGTATTTAATAACTCTGATAACCCGTTTAAATTTGTTGCATGTTTAGTCCCAAAAATTAACAAGCCGAACTAAACTAATAATATGTACTATATTACAGGGAAGAAGACTATTCAAACCTACAATTATATATCTATGAATTTAGAATTTCTGGTAACATATTACTAACCAGATAAATTAATTGAAACCTCCTAAGATATCGCAATCTAGTCGAATATATCATGATTTTACCAATTGATCAGGAATCTGCCATGTTATGGATGAGAACACTGAGAGTAAAGCTTTGCCACTATATCTAACCTTAACTAACACAACAAAAAACTTAATTAACTGGTTTCAAAGATTGAGGTCGCAGGCCATCAAACACATTGGTGAGCATTGGCTCGGCCAATATGTAAGGAACTAAACACTACGAAGGCCAGCATTTGTTAATAGATATTTTAAGGACCACTCGGTAGCTTTACACGCATTTCTTAATTAAAATATAACTTATTTAAAATTGACAATATTATATATACCGCTATCAATATAGGTAATTACTCTATTGTCAAGATATAGTATGCTAAATTGCTATAGGAAAATTATATAAATTAATTGATGCGCAAAGATATGTTGTATATGACAACATATTAGGTCTTATCGACAAGAAATTATTAGTATTATATCATTGAAAGTAAACATGCGATTGGCAGTTCGTTTCAATATGGTCGTTACATAATTTCTGGCAATTACTTTTCTCTATTAGGACAGTTTATTCGAATTTGACATTGAAACAAAAATATGTTCCCTATCAATAAAATTTTTAGATAATTATTGATTATTTTTGTTAGAAAAGATTAAGTAGTGTATGAAAATATATGCTTTCTGTCGAAC
>PGFW01047598.1:6826-18640 GCA_003123925.1 Haematobia irritans | reverse complement strand
CAGAACACCACCAACCCCGACGCGACAAAACCCGACTTAAAAAAAAAAAAAAACAAAATAGTTCCTGCGTTCATTTCTTCTAAAAAAAAAAAACCCCGACAAATGATTTTGAAAAATAGTCCGATTTTTTAAAATCGAGAAAACCCGACTTTCAAACAAACCGGCTACGTCGGTTATATGTTTAAAATAATACCATCCACCGCTTAAAAAAACCCGATCATAAGGTTATTTGTTTTAAATAACACCATCCACCGGTTTAGAAATATAGTCCGGTTTTTTAAAGCGAAGAAAAATCGATCTTCAAAAAGAGACCGGTTTAGCAATATAAGCCAGTTTTTTAAAACTGAGAAAACCAGACTTTCAAAAAAGCCGGCCGTGTCGGTGTCTATTGTAACACCGTTACCGATTTAAGAGTCTGGTGTTTTAAAACCGAGAAACCCCACCTTAAAAAACGGCTTTTGATCATTTTGGTTGGCAACGCCACCCCTGACCGAAAAACGACTGAACGACACCGTCCATCGGATTTGGAAAATAGATCAGTCACTCCGGTTATTTCTTTAAAATAACACCGCCCACCGGCTTAGGGAAATAGTCCGGTTTTTTAAATCGTCTTTCAAACCGAGAAACCCTGAGTTTTTCAACAACCTGGTTTTTGATTATCAATGGAGAAATAGCACAACGCCGACCCCTTCCACGTCCTACAATTTTAAAACATGAGTTAAGTCACATGCCTTTTCTAATCGCGTAAAAAAGAGATCCTCTTAGCGCTGGCGCACACTAAATAAGGATCTCAGAAACAATCTCCGTCAGCAACCAAAAACTTTACTACGACCCTCGTACTATCATCAAAAAAATAAGAAATACAAAAATTATACAACTATGCCATGCTTGGTCTATTTGCTCGTCAATTATTTGCTACTACTTGAATTGTTTACATAGACAATTCGTTTTTAAAGATGCCATGCGAAAGGCAACAGATAGAGTATGAATTTATCGAACAGTAATCTACAATTGGTCGTCCGCAATACTTTTCACATTGTGTCCGTCTGTGTGTAATCAGAAATTTTGTTGTAGCGTTTTCTTCACGTTGTGTTTATTCGATTCTTTCGGCAAGCAAAAACCTCATGTGTTTGTAGCTCTTGTTTAGTTTTATTATTTATATTTTGTTTTTGAAAAAAAAATCTCTATATTTTTGGATTATTCTTGGAGCAGAGAAGACAAATGGATTTTTATTTTATTATTTATTTAAATGATTGACACATTTACAAATTGTTAAGTGTTACTCTAAATTGTCTAGATTTGATTTTTTTAGCATAAATGGTTCATAACGGAATGGAAATTTTCTTTTTCGGATTTTCCTATATTGATTAAACCCAAATAAAATACAATACAACACGCAAAAACTAATTTTGAAGTTGAAGTGTTAAGAATGAAATTAGCCTAAAAATTCCATACTGTATATTTTTTCAGAAATTCTAAACCAATTAGCATAATGCTTAGTATGTATTTATTCCATGAAGTTAGAATATTCAAGGTCCATATAAAAAGCAAGTCATATACGTCGTAAGTTCGGCAGGCGCGGACATCTTTATGTCCACGCAGATTCGGCCTTGGGGGGGCAGGATTGCGTAGAAAACTTCTTACTAAAGACTGTATCCACAATTGATGGCAAGGCCATCTTAAAAACTTCTAACATACCATCTTCTACAATTGTACAATTAGGTCCATGCCGGGATATATCTTAGACAAAAAGAAGGGTCGATTAATAGCGTATATATTCAGTTCTTGACCGTGTATATATAGGAAAAGAAATAATTACGGAACGGATATGAACTTTTCTGCGGTAATTATGAAGCGCAGAATTTAAATATGGGGGTCGCTTTATAATGGGGGCCAATATAAAATTATGAACACGGAGTTCTAGCAAATTTGGCGGATTTTTTTATTGTTTGCGTAGATTGGTAGAATATGCCTGATGTTTTTAAAGATTTTGCAAATATATTCCTCTCCAACTATGAAATGCTTCATAAATTTTCTATAGAAATAATATTTTGACAAAATTTTCTACAGAAATAAAATGCTTAACAAATTTCTTTATAGAAAAAATTTTGGACAAAATTTTTTATTGATAATTTTGAAAAATTTCCCGAAAGAAATAAAATTTGACAAATTTTCTATAGGAATAAATTTTGACAAAAATTTTCTATAGAAATAAAATTTTGCAAATTTTCTATTGAATTAAAATTTTGGTAGATGTTTTTTTGGCTCGAAGTGCAATCGTGATTTTTCTGTGATTGGTCGATCGGTTTATCTGGGGGGGCTATATATAATTAATGGACCAATTCCTGGCATGGTTGTTTAAATACTCTATACTAACACCACGTACACAACTTTCAACCTGACGTGATTCGGATAAATTTTGCTCGCTTCGAGAGGCTGGCGGAGGTCCAAATCTGGGGATGCGGTTTATATTTGTGGGCTATATATAATTATGGACCTATATGGAACCAATTTATTTGCATGGCTTGTTAGAGAATCGAATGGAATTTTGGCTTCTTAGAAAATCTCGCAAAGCCAAACTTTGGGGATCGTTTATATGGGTTGCTATATATAATTAATGCGACCGATATGGACCAATTCTTGGCATGGTTTTTTTATAATACCTATATTCTAACACCGTACTACAAATTTCAACAACGGATCCCGGTATGAATTTTTGCCTCCTTCAAGAGGCTCCGGAGGTCAAATCAGGGATCGTTTATATGGGGCGCTATATAATAATTATGGACCGATAGGACAATTTTTTGCAATGGTTGCTTAGAGATCGAATTGAAATTTGCTTCTCTTAGAGAATCCGCAACGCCAAAATTTGTGGGATCGGTTTTAAAAATATGTGGGTATATTATAATTATTGGACCGATATGGACCAATTTTTGATGGTTGTTATCGGCCATCATACTAGCACAACTGTAACAAATTTCAAACGCGATTTCTGCATGAATTTTGCTCTTCCAAGGGGGCTCCGGAGGTCAAATCTGGGGATCGGTTTATGATGGAGGGGTTATATTATATTTATTGCGATCGATATGGTACCACTTCTGGCATGGTTTGTTAGACAGACCATATACTAACACCACGTACGCAAATTTCAGCCGGATCGAAATGGAAATTTGCTTCTCTTAGGAGGACTTCCGCAAGCCAAATTGTGCGATCGGTTTAATATGCGGGAACTATATATAAATAGTGGGCCGATATGGGGACCAATTTTGGCATGATTGTTAAATACCATTTTACTGAACACCACGTACCAATTTTTCAGCCCCGATCGAATAAAATTTGCTTCTTTTTAGAGGATTCCGCAAGCCAAATCTGGCGATCGGTTTAATATGGGGGCCTAATATATATTATGGGCCGATTTTGGACCCAGATTCTCGAATGGTTGTTAGATACATATACCAACAACACCTGTACCAATTTTCAGCCGGATCGAATAAAATTTGCTTCTTCTTAGGAGGATCCGCGAGCCCAAATTCTGTGTGATGCGGTTTGATATGGGGGCTATAATAATTATGGGCCGATTTGGACCAATTTTTGCGATGGTTGTATAGAGAGGCGCATATCACTAACACCATGCTACCAAATTCCAGCCGATCAGGATGAATTTTGTTTCTCTTAGAGGGCTCCGGAGCGTCAGAGATCTGGAGATGCGGTTTATATGGGGCTATATATAATTATGACCGAGTATGGACGCAAATTTTTTTGATGGTTGGTTTAGAAATCGAACAACAATGAAATTTGCTTCTCTCTTAGGAATCCGCAAGCGCAAATTTAGGGATCGGTTTTATTATGGGGCGCTATATGATGAATTATGGACCGAATATGGAACCCGAATGTCGTGGCATGCTTTTAAATACCAATACTACTACACCACGTACCAAAATTTTCTCAACCGGATCGGATTGAATTTTGCTTCCTTCGCAAGAGGCTCCGGCAGGTCAATCTCCCGGGATCGGTTCGTATATTGGGCTATACTATTAATTATGGACCGAATTATGGACCAATTTTTGCCAATGATTGCTTAGCAGACCATAAATACCAACCACCAATGTACCAATTTTCAGCCGGATCGCTAATAAAATTTGCTTCATCTTAAGAGGATCGCAAAGCCAAATCTGGGGATCGGTTTATATGGGGGCATGTAATATAAATATGGGCCGCATTTATGGACCAATTGCATGATTGTTAAATTACCAGTTTACTGAGACACACGATTCGCAAATTTTAAAGCCGGATCGCGCATGGAATTTTATCCCATCTTTGCCTTGGTGCCTAAAAAATGAGAGAAAGCCTTCGAATTATATGTACAAGTCGAATATTTAGCGAAATCTTATTTTTGAAAGAAAGAATTTCGAAAATAGAAATTTGTGAAAAGTCTTTGGAAAACGGCATTGTATTTAAAATACAAGTAATTTTCATACGTTAAAATCAGAAATTTCATATTTAGAAGATAATGACATATTTCGCAATATCTAATTGTTCGGGAACGAAATTATTTAAACATCTAAAATTTTTCAAAAATTATGTTTGAAACTATTCGCAACACCTAGATCTAATTTCCCCCAAAAAAAATATCAATTTAAATTTCCAAGAACAAATAGAATTTTTCAGAACATATAAGTACAATCAGTCGAATAAGGAATTTTCGAATAAGGAGCCATTTTCGAACATTCGAATTTCGAAAAAAAGATATTCGACACGTCTAGTTTTGGAATATGAATATTGTCGAACATCGAATTTATGTTTGAACATCGAACACCCTAGATTAATTTTCCAAACACAAAATCAAATTGCAGATTTCAAGAACAGATCGAATTTTCGAACATACAATACAATCAGCTCGAATAAGAAATTCTCGAATAATGAGCACCAGGAACAAAATTTCCATACTACAATCATGATCATGATCATTAGGCATTGCATGGGTGGTCATGGGTTGGTTGGGTGTTCAAGTTAAACTCTCATCTCCCGCATATTGCATGTCATGATGTTACGGTCAGTGACTAAATGAAATACTTGACGTGTCTGGTCAGCAAAATTATAGCCGGTAATGATCATCCACCATTAAGTAAAACCAATGGATTTCAAATTTGAATGTATTGACATAGGTGGAGGTCAATTAGAGAAGAGACCATTGAATATATAGAGCATTCTGAAATGGAAACAAATATAGACGACTACAATAAAGAAAGAGTCTACTCTACAACAGATCCCAGAGTCATCATCATCATCATGGTCATTATTAGTATTAATAAAAAACAGAATTGTATGTGTGTTTTGGACTTTTCTGATCTCAAATGGAAATTTCATTGTTGTTGCTGTTTGAAGAGGGGTACAAAAGCGGGCCATAGAAAATCGTTCCATAATAATTATTATTACTTTTTTTTTTTTGGTTTGTTGGCTATAGGTCTGCCCATTGGTGTTTTGCTTTGCTTGTTTTTTTTTTGAAAAAATATATAATCATGCGAAATGGTGAAATAAAAACATCTGCATTCCACTTTTTTTTTTTCAAAAGAAAAATTTTGTGTTTTGTTTTTTTTTTTTTTTATTTTTTTTATTTGGTTGTTGTATCTTGTGGTACGTTACGAATTAAACTAAGTTTTATTTTAAAAAAAAAAAAAAACAATTTGATTTTTAGTAAGGATAGAGATTGTTTACACTTACACATTCCTCTTTTACAAACTATACTTTAAACACTGGAAAAACACCATGTATTTAAGCTCCAATTTGTATTTTTTGAAATTTTGATCAAAAATTTGATTTTTTTTTAAACTGCAGAATTACTGCAAAGTACAACAAATTTTCAAAAAACAAATATATTTTAGAAATAGAACATGATGTACATTAAAATAACAACAAACTTAATTCCAATAGAATTCCGATCAAAAACATTAAGACGGAGAAAATTTTCTTCTTGTTGTATCTATAAAGGATACAGTATGCATTTAAGGTTTAAATTCATTTAGGAACATTAAAATGTTTGAAATGAATTTTTGAAAATCGAGAATAAAATTTTTGAAATTTGAATTTTCGAATAAAGGGTGATACGGTCAAAATTTGGTCAATATAAACTTGACGTATTTCTTTCAATTTTGCATTTAAAAAACCTGAACACCCCTCATTTTGAAGGTGTGTGTGTAGAATGTTGTTCCTATTTTGATTTTGGAATTCACTCTTCAGTTGTCAAAATGCCGTCCACGCAAGAAGAGCAGCGTAATCAAAAATTTTGCTCGCGCATCGCGAAAATCCGAGCTACTCGCACGCAAAGCTGGCAAAATTGCTAAAAGTTGCCAAATCAACCGTTACAAATGTAATTAAAGTGTTTGGGGAAGGTTTGTCGACAGCCAGGAAGTCTGGATCGGGGAAATCGAAAACCCGGAAACGCGCTGAGACGAACAAAGAGAGTTGCGCGGTAGTTTCAAGCGAAAACGCTAAGCTTCTCTCTCCGAGAAGCTGGGTGTATCGTCTACAAACCGTGCATCGAGTCAAAAAAACGAGCCGGACTATCGACTTAACAAGAAGGTAGTGACTCCCAAATCGCGATGTGTATAAGAGACAGACAAAATACGACGGCCAAAGCGCGATCCCGGAGGCTGTACACGACGATGCTGACGAAGTTTTACTGCGTGGTAATGGACGACGAAACCTACGTCAAAGCCGACTACAAGCAGCTTCCGGGACAGGAGTTTTATACGGCAAAAAGGAAGGGGAAAAGGTAGCAGATATTTTCAAGGCACATAAAACTGTCAAAGTTCGCGAAAGAAATATCTGGTTTGGCAAGCCATCTGTACCTGTGGCTTTGAAAAAGCGGCATTTTCAATAGCTTTCCGGGACTGTCAACCCAAAAAATTTACGTGAAAGAGTGTTTGAATAAACGTCCTGCTGCCTTTTCCTGAAGAAAACACGGTTGTTCCGTACTGTTTTGGCCGGATTTGGCATCTTTGCATTCACGTAAACAGGCATGGAGTGACCCGCCAACCAATAAAACCCGTGGATGAGTCCGGCCCTAAAACACAGCGATGCAGTCAAGAGTTGGTGCGGTTTAGTGACGGTAGAGAAAAAACTAAGGACGGACAGAGAGTTCAAGGCACTGGCTTTCTGCGGCGAAGAAGGGTGGACAGGGTGGTAATACAAAATCTGATGGCAGGTGTCAAGCGTGGAGGCCCGGCAATTCGGATTTCGAAAAGCCGAAAAGCCTAACTGAATATTTTTCCTGAATTTTATATCAAATTGAACTTGAAAAAGAAAATTTTAATTTGATTTTTTTAATAACGATTTCACGATTTACACGCGTTTTCCCTTGACCAAATTTTGACCGTATCACCCTTTATCACATTTTCGAAAACCGAATTGTTTATCTACGAATTTTCAAAAATCAAATTTTCAAGTCAAATTTTCGAAATAGGTTATTTTGAACATAGAATTTTCGAAAATTATATTTTTGAATATTAACATTCCGAATTTTCGTAAATCGAGTTTTCAAATATACAATTTTCGAAAACCGAAATATTTAACTTCGAATTTTCGAAAACCACATTTTCGAAACTCGAATTTACGACCATTGAATTTTTGCACATTTAAATTTCGGCAAATAGAATTTCGAATATCCAATTTTCGAAAACCGAATTATTTAACTTCGATTTTCGAACATGAAAATTTTCGAAAATCAAATTTTCGATCATCAAAATTTCGAACATCGATTTTTCGAACATCGATTTTCGCACATTAAAATTTCGAAAATCAAAATTTTCGAATATCCAATCGAGTTTTCGAATTTCCCATTTTCGAACGCCGAATTATTTAAGTTCAAATTTTCGAACATCGAATTTTCGAACATTGAATTTTTGAAAATGAAATTTTTGGAAATCGAATTTTCGCACATCAAAATTTTGAAAATCAAATTTTTGAAAATCAAATTATCGAAAAACGAATTTTCGCACATCAAAATTTTGAAAATCAAATTTTTGAAAATCAAATTATCAAAATCGAATTTTCGAATATCCAGTCGTGTTTTCGAATTTCCCATTTTCGAAAGCCGAATTATTTGAGTTCGAATTTTCGAACATCAAAATTTCGAAAATCAAATTTTCGAACCATACAACATTTCGAAAACACGATTTTTTCAAACATCGATTTTCGCACATCAAAATTTCGAAAATCGAATTTTCGAACATCCATCGAGTTTTCGAATTTCCCATTGTCGAAAGCCGAATTATTTAAGTTCGAATTTTCGAACATCAAAATTTTGAAAATCGAATTTTCGAACATTAAATTTTTGAAAATGAAATTTTTGGAAATGGAATTTTCGCACATCAAAATTTTGAAAATCAAATTATCGAAAATCGAATTTTCGAATATCCAATCGTGTTTTCGATTTTCCCATTTTCGAAATCCGAATTATTTGTGTTCGAGTTTTCGAACATCAAAATTTCGAATTGAATTTTCGAAACTCGAATTTTCGAATATTGAATTTTTGAAATGAAATTTTTGGGAATCGAATGCGAAAGCACATCAAAATTTTGAAAATCAAATTATCGAAAATCGAATTTTCGCACATCAAAAATGTCGAAAATCGAATTTTAACACATCAAATTTTCGAAAATCGAAATTTCTTTTCCCATACACATTATTATTTTTTTATATGCTATCATTCATTTTCTTTAAATTAAAGCTTAATACCAGGAACAAAATTTCCAGGTGATATCACGATATTACGAATATCGACAAATGTTATTTCGAACATCGAAAATTTGCCATTTATTTCAAAATAACTTTCGAACTTAAAATTTAGAAAATACATTTTTCGGGCATGGCAAATTAAAACATTTGGAAACGTATGTCTGCTCTTAGCCAACAAATCCAATTTAGTCGGATGTCCTTCGCAATTCTATATTCGAACATTGGCTTTGCAAAAATGGAGTTTTTGACATCTGCATAGCTGAAAATCAAATTTCGAAATTTAAATTTTAAAATCTAATGAACATCAATTTTTGAACTCATAATTATTCCTAATTACTAAAATCGAATTTTCGAAAAAAAGACTTTCAAACATCGAATTTTCAAAGCTGGAAAGATTTGAAAATTAGATTTTAGAATATCATAAATGAATATTTCGAACATTAGTTTTTCGAAAATGATATTTTCAAACAACAATATTCCGAGTTATCAAAAATAAAATGGTTGCCGAAAATGGAGTTTTCAAAAACTGAATTTTTTAAAATCGAATTTTCAAAACAAAAATTTTCAAACCCCAAATTGCAGAAGTTTTCCATAATCGAATTTGCGAACTTTCGTAAATCGACTTTCCGCAAAAAAACATATTTCGCGCATCGAATTTTCAAAGCAAGCAAATTTCGAAAATTATATATTAGAATATCAAATTTTCGAACATCACGCTTTCGATCATCGAATTTTCGAACAACAAAAAATAAAATTTGTTTAAATTTTTATTTTCGAACATGAACTTTTCGAAAACCAAATTATTTAACTTCAAATTTTCGTACAACAAAATTTCGGAAATTGAATTTTCGAAAAAGAATATTTCAAACATAAAATTTTCGAAAATCGTATTTTCGAACATTAACCCTTAAATGCACAAGATCGCCGATTCCTCCGAAAAAATATATAATATGCGAAATGGTGAATAAAAAACATCTGCATACCACATTTTTTTTTTTCAAAAGAAAATTTGTGTTTGTTTTTTTTTTTTTTTTATTTTTTTTATTTTGTTTGGTTGTATCTTGTGTACGTTACGAATTAAACTAAGTTTTTTTTTAAAAAAAAAAAAAAACAATTTGATTTTAGTAGAGAATAGAGATATGTTTACACTACACATCTCTTTTACCAACATAACTTTTAACACTGGAAAACATTATTTAACTTCCAATTTGTAGTTTTTTGAATTTTTGATCAAAATTTGATTTTTTTTAACTGCAGATTACTCAAAAGTACAACAAATTTTCCAAAAACAAATATTTTTAGAAATAGAACTATGATGTATTAAATACAACAAACTTAATTTCATAGAATTCGATCAAAACATTAAGACGGGAGAAATTTTCTTCTTGTTGTATCTTAAAGGATACAGTATGCATTTAAGGGTTAAAATTCATTTAGGAACATTAAATGTTTGAAAATTGAATTTTTGAAAATCGAGAATAAAATTTTTGAAATTTGAATTTTCGAATAAAGGGTGATACGGTCAAAATTTGGTCAATATAAACTTGACGTATTTCTTTCAATTTTGCATTTAAAAAACCTGAACACCCCTCATTTTGTAGGTGTGTGTGTAGAATGTTGGTCCTATTTTGATTTTGGAATTCACTCTTCAGTTGTCAAAATGCCGTCCAAGCAAGAAAGAGCAGCGTATCAAAATTTTGCTCGCGCATCGCGAAAATCCGAGCTACTCGCACGCAAAGCTGGCAAAATTGCTAAAAGTTGCCAAATCAACCGTTACAAATGTAATTAAAGTGTTTGGGGAAGGTTTGTCGACAGCCAGGAAGTCTGGATCGGGGGGAAATCGAAAACCGGAACGCGCTGAGACGACAAAGAGAGTTGCCGGTAGTTTCAAGCGAAAACCTAACTTCTCTCTCCGAGAAGCTGGGTGTATCGTCTACAACCGTGCATCGAGTCAAAAAACGAGCCGGACTATCGACTTACAAGAAGGTAGTGACTCCAAATCGCGATGATAAACAAAATACGACGGCAAAAGCGCGATCCCGGAGGCTGTACACGACGATGCTGACGAAGTTTGACTGCGTGGTAATGGACGACGAAACCTACGTCAAAGCCGACTACAAGCAGCTTCCGGGACAGGAGTTTTATACGGCAAAAAAGGAGGGAAAGGTAGCAGATATTTTCAAGCACATAAAACTGCAAAGTTCGCAAAGAAATATCTGGTTTGGCAAGCCATCTGTACCTGTGGCTTGAAAAAGCGGCATTTTTCATAGCTTCCGGGACTGTCAAACCAAGAAATTTACGTGAAAGAGTGTTTTGAATAACGTCTGCTGCCTTTTCCTGAAGAAAACACGGTTGTCGTACTGTTTTGGCGGATTTGGCATCTTTGCCATTCACGGTAAACAGGCCATGGAGTGGCTAACGCCGCCAACAACAACGTGCAGGTGGGTTCCAAGGAGAAGAACGCCCTCCCAACACGGCAGAGCTCCGCCAATTGAGAAATATGGGCTATTGTCAGCGGAACCTAAAGAAGACCAAAAAAACGTTAAGACGGACGAAGCGCAGTTCAAGGCACAACTGCTTTCTGCGGCGAAGAAAGGTGGACAAGGTGGCTGTATACAAAATCTGATGGCAGGTGTCAAGCGTGAGGCCCGGCAATTCGGATTTCGAAAAGCCGAAAAGCCTAACTGAATATTTTTCCCTGAATTTTATACAAATTGAACTTGAAAAAGAAATTTAATTTGATTTTTTAATAAACGATTTCACCGATTTACACGCGTTTTCCCTTGACCAAATTTTGACCGTATCACCCTTTATCACATTTTCGAAAACCGAATTGTTTATCTACGAATTTTCAAAAAATCAAAATTTTCAAAAGTCAATTTCGAAATAGGTTATTTTGAACATAGAATTTTCGAAAATTATATTTTTGAATATTAACATTCCGAATTTTCGTAAATCGAGTTTTCAAATATACAATTTTCGAAAACCGAAATATTTAACTTCGAAATTTTTCGAAAACCAAATTTTCGAAACTCGCAAAATGTTACGACCAATTGAATTTTTGCACATTAAATTCCA
>PGFW01047567.1:5463-18014 GCA_003123925.1 Haematobia irritans | reverse complement strand
CAATGATTTGAGACCTTCAAATTAAATATAAATCGATTTCGGGTCCGGATATTACATTATTTTTTGGAACCGGTTGGTTACAAAAGCTCAAAAACTCAAAAACTACTCGATATACATGTGATACAGTAAGCCGATTCCATTTCGCCCAAGCTAACACGTTTACCTATCCCGCCATAGTTAAATTTAGGCTGATGTCTACACTAGAAAACCGGAGATATTAATCGCGGTTCTATTCATATCCGGTAAGTTATAATAGAGAAAACTTAAAATCCGCAACGATTTTTTTAAGAAATGTGCCGCAGTTTCTTTATTTAACTTCTTCATAACTCCACACCGAAACCGGAAAGATATATAACGATTTATATTCATATTCGCGTTTACAAAGAAAATGAAAAACCAAATGCGCGATTTTTTTTGGGTAAAAAAAAAAATTCGCCTGTTCACGCTTTTACAACCGGAAATACTGAACTACAAAAAGAAACACTTTTCGTTTGAACTCTTACTCAAAAACTATTCGATATTAATGGTGCTGTAAACCGATTGCATTTCTTAGCTACTACGTTTAATTTAACCCTCTAATGCCCCAATAATTTTGCCGCTGATTACATTTTCAATGTTAACGACACAAAAGCTAAGGAGAACTAAGCATATGCTGCAAATGACTCTTGATAGTTTCAATTAGTTTTTCTTCTTCATTTTGCCCTTTTTTGTTGTGCTGTAAGTGTGTTTTACTAAAAGCTTCACTTTATTAAATGAACGTCGCTAAAGGCGGGCTTGGGATTAGAGGGCTTTAAGTTGATATCTTCTATTTACGCTGATAATCGGCTAGAACCGGCGATATTAACCGCGTTTCATATTCATATCCGATTTTACAAAAACACAAAAAAAAAATTCTTAATCGCTACGATTTGTTTAAAATCCATTTTGCGCCTGCAGGCCATTTTTATTTAAATTTCTCAATAGACGAAAATTATACCGATTATATTTATAATCATATAAAATCGCGCGACGCTGTCGCCCTTCTTTACTGATTTATATCAAATTGAAACAAGGAACACTTTTTCGTCTGACAGCACTTTGTACATATACATTCGTTACTAGAACCGATAAATAATTCAACCAATTTGTATCCATATCCGGTTAAAAAAAATCGCTTGCTGAGTCTGCTTTTTATATTCGAAATTGTTTTAGAACCGGAGATATGTAGCGTTAAAGTTATAGTGGCAGATAATTTCAGGCCTCACTAAGGGACTATCCAGTCCATTTTGTTATAATTATTTTTTTTTCCAAAAAATATTCGCTGTTTTTTTGCAGAATTGATTTTCGATTCAATACAATTCTGCGATCCCATTAATTGTCGATGCAAACAATCTTGCGTGAGCCTCCATTTGAAATCCCAAATCAATCTTTTCTCGTTGATGAAAAGCCACCATGACGCTTATTCACTACTTTTATGAAAGTCTTAAATAGTGTATTTTTTCAACAATTATGTATTTTAATTGTTTCAATAGGGTCTGATTCTAATCTGAGGCTTCTTAACTTCTCGGTGGGGGAAGCCGTACAATTTATTACGAAGGACCAAAATGGAGCTTCACTGCAATTGCAAAAAATTTAGAAGTTGTTCCAAAAGCACAACTTTAAAAGCACTTCCAAAAAAGTCCTCCCAAAGATGTTATTTATTTTAACTACACAGGAAGTTCTTTTAATTCAATTTTTTATAACTCGAATTTTGTCGAAAAAAGCGATCTAGAAAAATTGTGAAATTTTGCAAATATTTGATGTATAACGTTTCAGATAAGCGCCTTAAAAATTCACAAATATCACAAAATTTTTAATTTACATCAAAAATACTGATTTCGGATCAATACCTTAGAAGATATGCACATTCAGTGTAACGGCGGCGCATCCTGACTCATGACAAGCCATGTTAAAATTCAATCGCTTCTGCTCCAATTCTTTCACGCATTTCCAGAACACACGGTTGCCAATCATCTAAATAAATAATCAACCGAAAAGATTAACAAAAAAAAAAAAATTACCCGAAAGAATGCTACATATTAAAATAAAATTATGTTGTAGTTTTGATTAAAATTTTGCAATTTTTTTCTCTTATCAAGAATTTTGTCACAATTTTATTTCTATAGAAAATTTTGTCAAAATTTTACTTCTATAGAAAATTTTGTCAAAATTTTATTTCTATAGAAAATTTTGTCAAAATTTTATTTCTATAGAATTTTGTTTTCGTCAAACATTTTATTTCTATAGAAATTTTTTTGTCAAAAATTTTATATTCCAAAAATTTTTGTCAAATTTTGTTTCTATAGAAATTTTGTCAAAATTTTATTTCTATAGAAAATTTTGTCAAAATTGTTTTCTATAGAAATATTTTCTCAAATTTATTTTATTAAAATTTTTTCGTCAAAATTTTATTTCTATAGAATTTTTTTTGTCAAAAATTTATTTCTATAGAAATTTTTTTTCGTCAAATTATTTCATATAGAAATTTTTTTTGTAAAATTTTATTTCTATAGAAGTTTTTTGTCAAAATTTTATTTCTATAGAAATTTTTTGTCCAAAATTTTATTTCTATAGAAACTTTTTTGTCAAAATCTTATTTCTATAGAATTTTTTTCGTCAAAATTTTATTTCTATAGACATTTTTTTGTCAAAAATTGTATTTCCATAGATTTTTTTTACCCAAAATTATTTTATTTCTATAAAGAATTTTTTTTGTCAAAAAAATTTATTCTATAGAATTTTTTTTTGTTAAAATTTTAATTTCTATAGAAAATTTTGTCAAAATTTTGATTTCTATAGATAAATTTTGTCTAAAATATTTTTCATTATATAGAAAAATTTGTTGTCAAAATTGTATTTCTATAGAAATTTTTTCGTCAAAATTTTATTTCTATAGAATTTTTTTTGTCAAAATGTTATTTCTATAGAATTTTTTTTTGTCAAAATTTTATTTCTATAGAAATTTTTTTGTCAAAATTTTTTTTTCTATAGAGTTTTTGTCAAAATTTTTATTTCTATAGGAATTTTTTTTTGCCAAAATTTTATTTCTCTTATAGAAAGCTTTTTTGTCCAAAATCTATATTTCTATTGAGATTTTTTTCGTCAAATTTTATTTCTATAGGAACATTTTTTTTGGTAAAATTGTATTTGCCATAGAATTTTTTTTACCAAAATTTTATTTCTATAGAATTTTTTTTTTTTGGTTCAAAAATTTATTTCTATTTAGGAATTTTTTTTGTAAAATTTTATTTCTATAGACAAAATTGCTCTTGTCAACATTTTTTTCTCATAGAAAATTTGTTCAAAATTTTCATTTCTTATAGAAAATTTTGTCAAAATTTTTATGTTCTATAGAAAAATCTTGTCAAAATTTTATCTTCTATAGAAAATTTGTCAAATTTTATTTCTATTAGAAAATTTTTCGTCAAAATTTTTATTTCTGTTAGAAAATTTTGTCAAAATTTTTATTTTCTATTAGGAAAAATTTATTTCTACTAGAAAATTTTTGCTCAAAATTTATTTCTATCAGAGAAATTTTGTCAAAATTTTTATTTCTATAGAAATTTTTGTCAAAATATTTGTTTCTATAGAAAAATTTCGTCCAAAATTTTGTTTCTATAGAAAATTTCAAATTTTATTTCTATAGAAAATTTTGTCAAAATTGTTTTCTATAGAACTTTTTCGCTCAAAATTTTATTTCTATAGAATTTTTTTTTTTGTCAAATGTTATTTCTATTAGAAATTTTCTTTTTTTGTCAACATTTATTTCTATAGAAAATTTTTTGTCAAATCTTTATTTCTATAGTAATTTTGTTTGTCAAAATTTTATTTCTATAGAATTTTTTTGCCAAAAATTTTATTCATATAGAAACTTTTATTTGTCAAAATCTTATTTCTATAGAATTTTTCTGTCAAAATTTTTAATTTACTATAGATATATTTTGTCAACAAATTTCTGATTTTTTTACCAAAATTTAGTATTAGAATTATTTTTGTCAAAAATTTCTATTTTTTTTTTTAGAAGGAGATTTTTTTGTTAAAATTTTATTTCTATAGAAAAATTTTTGTCAAAACAGTTTTATTTTCTATTAGAAAATTTTGTCAAATTTATTTTGCTAAATGTAAATTTCTATTCTATTAGAAAATTTTGTGTCAAAATTTTATTTCTATAGAAAATTTTGTCAAAATTTTTTTTCTCATAGAAAATTTTGTCAAAAAATTTTAGTTAATCATATTATTAGAAAATTTTCGTAAAATTTTATTTCATATAGAAAATTTGTGCAAATATTTTATTTCTATAGAAAATTTTGTCAAAATTTTATTTCTATAAAATTTGTCAAAAATTATTTCTATAGAAATTTTTTGTCAAAATTTATTTCTATAGAAATTTTTTGTCAAAATTTTATTTCTATAGAAATTTTTGTCAAAATTTTATTTCTATAGAAATTTTTTGTCAAAATTTTATTTCTATAGAATTTTTTTCAATTTTAAAAATTTTATCAGAATTATTATTCTATAGAATTGTAGATTTTTTTGCATTTTATGTTTAAATCTAGAATTTTATTTTATTAGGACAAATATTGTAGTTCCTTGAAATTTTGTCAAAAATTTTATTTCGATAGAAAATTTTTGTCAATCATTTTAGTTTCCATAGAAAAATTTTTGTCAAAATTTTATTTTCCATAGAAAATTTTTGTTCAAAATTTTTATTTCTATTGCTTCCAGATCAAAAAAAAAAAAACATTTTCACTACGCTTTTTTCGCTGGGATTTTAAGCAACAAAACTTACTGGAAATAGGGGTGTTTCTCGGTGTTTTTGTTGTTATGGTATGTGAACTCGGAACGTGATTTCGTCCTTTTATGCTTATATTTTAAACAATATAAGTGAACTGAACATGTTAAAATATATTGAACCGACTTACTAGGAAATCTACTCCGTGTAGAACAGTAATAGGTTTCATTATATTTTCAAACCCTGCAAAAAAAATATTTATCATTCCGTACCTAACACCCGTCTACGATTGAATGAAGTTTAGTCATAGCTACCAATTGATAAGATTCCTCTTTGAAAACTTATGAGCTGCGTAATCTGAGTAATGATAAGAAAGCGTGGTTATGATTTGGTGGCCAAATGAAATTTTTTGATTTATTAATCGTTGTCATTCCGTTACATCATCGCAAAATAAATGGTCTTAGAACCCAACAAAGTTTGTATAAAAATTCTGTTGTGGTAAAAAATCGGAGTCAATACAGGGATGTCCTTGTCCGTTCGTCTGTTTAATGCAAGCTAATATCATAACGAAACAAACTATCGACTTGAACGAAATTTCCTAAATTAATATGTTTTCATCTACAACCAAAAAAAAAAATAATTGGAATCCAAAGATTTTTAACTATTCTTCTATAGAAATAAAATTTTGACAAAAATTTTCTATAGAAATAAAATTTTGACAAAATTTTTCTATAAAAATAAAATGTTGACAAAATTATATTAAAATAAAAATTGACAAAAATTTTATGAAATAAATTGAAAATTTTATAGAATTAATTTACAAAATTTTGAAAAATCAAATTTTCTATAGAAATAAAATTTTGACAAAATTTTTTATAGAAATAAAATTTTGACAAAATTTGCTATAGCAATAAAATTTTGACAAAATTGCTTATAGCAATAAAATTTTGACAAAATTTGTCCTATAGCAATAAAATTTTGACATATTTTCTATAGAAATAAAATTTTACCAAATTTTCTATAGAAATAAAATTTTGACAAAATTTTCTATAGAAATAAAATTTTGACCAAATTTTCTATAGAAATAAAATTTTGACAAAATTTTCTATAGAAATAAAATTTTGACAAAATTTTCTATAGAAATAAAATTTTGACAAAATTTTCTATACCAATAAAATTTGACAACATTTTATATAAGAAATAAAATGTTGACAAATATATCTATAGAAAAAAATTTTAACAAATTTTTCTATAGAAATAATTTGACAAATTTTCTATGATAAATTTTACATATTTCAGAAATAAATGACAAAATTTTCGATACATATTTTCATTTCATGAATAAAATTTTGACAAATTTTCCTATAGAAATAAAATTGTTGACAAAAATTTTCTATAGAAATAAAACATTTATTTCTATAGAAATAAAATTTGACAAAATTATCTATAGAAAATACAATTTTATATAGAAATAAATTTTGACAAAATTTTCTATAAAAATAAAATTTTTGAAACAAAATTTTCTATAGAAAAAAATTATTTACGACAAAAATTTTCTATAGAATAAAATTTTAACAATATTTTTCTATAGAAATAAAACTTTTTAACAATATTTTCTATAGAAATAAAATTTTGACAAAATTTTCTATAGAAATATAAATTTTGATAACATTTCTATAGAAATAAAATTTGGAAAAATTTCTATAGAAATGAAATCAATTTATTTCTATAGAAATAAAATTTTGACAAAATTTTCTATAGAATAAATTTTAACATATTTTCTAATAGAAATAAAATTTTAAACAATATTTTCTATAGATATAAATTTTGACAAATTTTCTATAGAAATAAAATTTTGATAAAATTTTCTATAGAAATAAAATTTTGAAAAAATTTTCTATAGAAATAAAATTTTTACACAATTTTCTATAGAAATAAAAAAATGTTGACAAAATTTTCTATAGTAATAAAATTTTGCCAAAATTTTATAGCAATAAAATTTTCACACAAATTTTCTATAGAAATATAAAATTTTCCTATATATGGATGGTATAGTCAGTTTTAAGTTATCATCAAGGAGTTTAGTGTATTTTGTTGGCCACAAAGTTAAAATTAAAGATGTTTATAAAAATATATAAAAAATTTCAACTGCTAAATCGTTTTGAATTTAATGCCATACAAATAATTCCTTTTTTGCACGCAATAATTTTTCCAAAGTCTAAGTAACATTTTATTGCTTAACCAATCACTAACTTTAATTTCTTCTCGCTAATTAAGGAATAAACTAAGGCCTTAACATTAAACCACAACGAACTTCAATAAAGGCGGCCTGCATTCATCAATACTATTCAACATATTTAACTTTACCACCACCATTATAAACCCGTCTTTTCTCTTACATATTTTATAGTCCTTCACACTACTGACCTATTTTATCTAAAAATAAACTTCCTCATATTGATTCAACTCTACCGTTTAACGTTGTAAAGTAAGAGAAGCAAAGAAAAAAAGAATATTCTGGCAAAAGCAAGATAAAGATATTACATCATAAATCGGGGAGGAAGCACCAGGTACAAGTAAACAATTAAACGTTAAGAGCAGCCCATGGTCGAGCCTTCAATACTCTGCATTATGGATAACTAAATTAATCCAGATCCTATACTTAATCCCAAAATTAGGAGACATCTTTAACAAACAACTACGCAAACCAAAATTCTAATTTTCATAAAATTTGTTCAAAAATTTATTCGCACTACGTGAAAATTTTGTCAAAATTTTACTATCCATAGAAATGTTGTCATTAAAATTTAAGTATACATTTGTCCAAAATTTATTAACAATAGAAATGTTTTGTCAAATTTTAGTTCCATTAGAAATTTTGTTAACAAAGTTAGTTCCATTAAAGTAGAAAAATTGTTTGTCAAAATTTTATTTGTATAGAAATTTTTTTCAAGAAGTTTATTTCTATAGAAAATTTTTTTCAAACTTTTATTTCTATAAAAAAAAATTTTTATTCAAAATTTTATTTCTATAGAATTTTTGTCAAATATTTATTTCTATAGAAATTTTGTTGAAAGCACTTTATTTCTATGAAATATTTTTTCCAAACCATGTTGGGTGATTTCTATAGAAATGTGGCTCAAAATTTTATTTATAGAAAATTTTTCAAAAATTTTATTTCCATAGAAAAAATTTTTGTCAAAATTTTATTTCTATAGGAAAATTTGTCAAATTTTTTTTTATAGAAAATTTTGTCAACATTTTATTTCTTTAGAAATTTTCTCAACATTTTATTTCTATAGAAATTTTTTCAAATTTTACTTTCTATAGGAAAATTTGTTAAAATTTTATTTCTAAGAATTTTTTTTTTCTAATCAGAAAAACACGATCCTTTCAGAACTAGAACTGAGACAATAGCCCTATTATAAGCGCCGATCGAAGTATCACTCCTCCCATAATATAGGGTTACTAACAAAAGACAAACAAATAACCTGAAAGGCCTGTTAAATAAATTGGAATCTAAACTGCATAGAAAGAAAAGAAATAAAAAGGGAAACGGAAACATACAATACTAGAACACATATGTCGACTGTTATACCATTACAATGGAACTGGATCAACAATAGTCGGCTAGTCAGTCAGTCCGTTTTTTGGTGAACTGTATTGGTTTAAACATTTACGCAAAGTAATAACGACACACAGACCAAGAGACACAAGGAGTACGAATTTGTACTCGTATAGCTAAAAACAAAACCTGAGTAGGAAACCAATTTTGTATGGCTCCAAAGCTTCAAAGGCATTCCTTTCATGTTACGACCAATCGACGTAGTTATGTGAATGGTATATTTATGTGTCTGTGTTTTTGTGGAAAACTGACGCCAGAAAATTTCCCCATTAATAGAAGTTTTAGGGTAAGATAATTGTTCATATTAGGCCTTTGGTCAGAAGAGTGATATTAATAAATTTTAAAACATATATTTTTTATCTAGCAAAAAAAAAATAAATTCAGCTTTAAATAAAATCTTTTTCTTAATGTTGATAAAAAAATATTTATTCAGATTTTTTTAATATAAAAAGAGAAAAAAATATCACCAATATTTTTCCAAATAAAATTGTAATTCAATTAAAAAAAATATTAATATTTTAATAGTAATTATTTCAACTAATTTGTTTTTATTAAAAAATGACTTACTAAATTTTTCCCATAGGATTAAGCTATCAGTCCTAACAAGAATCTGTTCAGATTTGGACATTACATGCCATTTTAACAGAAACTCGGTCTTGGACATAAGGCTCGACATAAAAGGCCTCAAATTTTTCAATACGTAAAGCTAAAGTTTTTCACACACAATCCTAATTTGTGTTGTTAAATAGATTTTTTTCATTACATTGGCTTAGCAAAATATGTCGTCAGCAGGTCCGTCTAGTGTACAATGTGTGGTGAACAAATATTTATGAATATGTCGGCAATAGTGTGTGTGTATATGTGTTATATTTGGAAAATCCACTGCGTATTCCTGGATGCCGTCGCTTTTTCTGGCCAAAAATAGAGTTTAAGAATGGGGGAGCAGAGTAATAAAATAACAACAACAAATTAACGATAATAACATGGGTAAGCTATTTACAAATACACCAGAAATAAAATTTTGACAAAATTTTCTATAGATAAAATTTTCGATAAAAATAACATTTGGCAAAACTATAGAAATAATATTGACAAAATTTTCTATAGAAATAACATTTTGAGAAAAATTTCCTATTGAAATAACATTTTGAGAAAAATTTTCTATAGAAACAAAATTTTAATGTTGTTTTTGTTTCAGCTTAAAACCATGTGCACTAAACTACAATTGTAGTTTAAACCAACAACAGAGGAAAAGTATGTTTGTCAAATTTTAGTGGGCAAAGCCCTATAGACTGCAAGATGGTGGATGTACAAGCTGTTTCGGAATTACCACATTCTTCATCAGCATCCTCTACTTGCAGGCAAACTATCAACCAATCTATCAATAAATTCGGGAATTCAACTCAACCAAAGTGAACTACACTTGAACCTTCCGAAAAAAGGTTTGATAGTCGGCTACTGCCTAAACAAATTTGCTAGCATATCTCTTTTCCTTTTGCTAAACTCAAGTCATCGATTTGAATGTAGTTGGCTGGTTTGTTTTTGAGCGTGCTTCCTCTATCTTCATTCGTTTTGTTTGTTATTATTGGTTTCTCTTCAATCATTATTGTTGTTTTTGATTTCAGCTTCAAAACCATGCATTGACTAAACTACAATGTGATAGTTCATAGACTCAACAGAGGAAAAATATTTTGTCATCGAAAATCTTGAGAAATAACGAAGATATGTTTAAGTTTTGAAAGAAATATTGACTGAAACATTTTCTAATAGAAATAACATTTTTGAGAAAAATTTTCTCTATAGAAATAAAATTTTGCACAATTTTCTATGAAATAAAATTTTGAAAAAATTTATCAAGAAATCAAATTTAAGAAATTTTTATGGAAAAAATTTTGACAAAATTTTCTATAGAAATAAATTTTGACAAAAGTTTCTATAGAATAAAATTTTGCAAAATTTTGAAAAAAAATTTTGAAAATTTTCTATAGAAAAAAATTGCAAAATTTTTTATGAAAATAAAATTTTGAAAAATTTTCTATAGAATAAAATTTGAAAAAAATTTCTATAGAAATAAAATTTTTACAAAATTTTTATAGAAATAAAATTTTGATGATTTTCTATAGAAATAACATTTTGAGAAAATATTTTCTATTAGAAATAAAATTTTGACAGAAAATTTTTTTATAGAAATAAAATTTTTGAACAAATTTTCTATAGAAATAAAATTTTGAAAAAAATTTTCTATAGAAATAAAATTTTGACAAAATTTTCTATAGAAATAAAATTTTGACAAAATTTTCTATAGAGATATAATTTTGACAAAATTTTCTATAGAAATAAAATTTTGACAAAATTTTCTATAGAAAAAAATTCCTGGAATAAAAAAAGGTACGATGGAATAAAGAAGTTAGAACGCACAACAAGCCGAACGTGTCTCATGTCCAATTTTTTACTATCTGCCTTTCCTTGAGTGTTTAATACAACAATAAAACTATATCAGATATTTTTTGTCATGTTTATAACTAAACATGAAAAACGAATATAAAAACTTTGCGTGTTCTATTATATTTGCCTCAAACCTTAAATTATTGTAATAAATACAAACAATAGCAAAAAAAAAAAAACAAAACCATGCATAACTTCAACCAAGGGGGATAATCAGAACAATAATACAGGAAAATTTTTTGTATTTATATCTGAGCTACAAAAAAACAAACAGTTTGAGTTTTTTTTTTTATTTTTTTTTTTTTTTTTTTTGTTTCATTTTTTTTCATTTCTGGTTTTTATTTTTTGAGTTTGTTCTTATTTTTTTTTTGTTTTTTTTTATTTTCGTTTTTGAGTTTTTCTTCATTTTTTTTTTTTGTTTTTTTTCTCTTTCCTTCCTAAGAGCAATTATGTAACAACATGCTTCTTATTTATCCAAGATGATGACATTTGAATACCTCATGCTGCCATTTAAAATGTCCATAAGATGTCATTGAACAACATTACCAGGGACCTCAAATACTACGAACAAAGGTGACTAATTAAAATTAATATGCATTATTACACCCCATCTAATTGTCAACCGACTTTTATTCAAGCCACCTATTATTAGTAAAGAAATTTATCTGCAATAACAATGGAATAATGGACACTAAAAAAAACAAATCTTTGGCCCCTCTGAAAATTTTGTGTCAATACCACCAAAGATTTTGCATCGATTCGACCAAGAAACGGAGAACGAAATAAGAATAATTTAAATAAAATCTCTTTTAATTTGAGTTTTATGTACTTTGATACCCAGGAAACAAAACTGAATTTAACCTAGTTTTCAGCTTTTCTTATGTGCTATCAAGTACTCAAAGTGTTAATGACAACTTAATTTCAAGTTCAGACTCGACTAGAATAGAAATTATGATGTGCAAGTTAATTTATTTAAAAGTCTTAAAATAATGTGCTGGAACATCTCCTATGTTTTTTTACTTTGTGTACAAAATATAAAAAGTCAGCTCAATTTAAAGATTAAAAAGATTTAATTATTTTTATAGCAACAATTACTACAACGTACGAATAGAATAACTTTTACTCCACAAAGCAGGAAAATTTATGCCACCGTAACTTTTCTAGCAACTACTCAAGAAAATGCACCTCTCATAGAAAAAAAAAAACTTAATAACTAAAAGTTAAAAAAAAAAAAAAGAAATTTGGGTTCAATACAATACCGTTTCTAAACCATCCAGTAAGTTTTCAACTTACTATTTTGGGAATCGTAAACGAACATTTTTGCTTTAGTTCATTATTGAACTTCTGTTATGGTCATTGAAAATTTAGTTTAATAACGTTGAGACATACACCCTCGTAAAAAATCGCTCTGTAACATATCAAACACATTTTTGCTTCAGCATACATTTCCAAAATTGGTCCAACAGAATAATTTGTATTGTAAAACATATATGTTCACCTCAGGCATACCTGGTATAGAAAAAATTAAATGAAATTCCCTTTGTGTATATATATTTTAAGGCGCCAATGGTTTACTTCCATTATTACTTGCAGCAACTCTCCTATCTCCTCTTTCTAACACAGTAATCTAGGCCATTTCTAAATAAATTGTTCAATCCAAGCATATTATATTACAAAACATTTATGTCCCAAACATAAAGTCTAAAAGCACATATTATATATGGCCCCCCA
>PGFW01047565.1:0-10801 GCA_003123925.1 Haematobia irritans | reverse complement strand
TAAAGGGAAATTATAAAATATAAATAACAAAATTCGTGGAAGTAAACAACGTAATTAAAATTAAAAGATGTTAAAAATTACAAAGCACATTGAAATGAATTAGGCATTCAAATTAAAATTAGAACTTAAAATTAAATTTAATCATAAATTAAATTCAAAAGAATGAAGACATAAACAAAATAAATAATACAAAAACATTAAATTTTTAGTTATAAAAAATTGGAGGGACTATTGGAGAAAAATTCGGTCCCAAAACACAAAAGAAAAGGCCCACAAATTTGGAGCTTACGTATAAATGCAATATGAGCCATCTCTGAAAAAGCCCAACAATATAAACTGACGGCCGATTGGACAAATATCTTTAATTATACTATGAATTTTCACCGTTCTGAAAAGTGACCCCTACCACGGATTGCCCTCGAGCTACCCAACTATACTTACCAATATTATTTATTCTATAGAAGTTTTATCATATATCTTCTATAGAAAAATTTTGACAAAATTTTAATTTCTTAGAAAATTTTGTTGAATTTTATTCTTAGAAAATATTTGGCAAATTTACTCTATAGAAAATTTTTGACAAAATTTTTAAATTATCCATTTTGAATAATTTAGTCAAAATTTATATTCTATAAAAATTTGTTCAAAAAATTTTGATATTATTATAGAAAATTTTGTCAAAATTTACATATTTCTATAGAAAATTTTGTTCAAAAATCTTATTTTTATAGGAAAAATTTTCCAAAATTTTATTATCAGTGAACATTTTGAAATTTTATTTCTATAGAAAAATTCTGGTCAAATTTTAGTTACTATAGAAAATGTTGTCAAAGATTTTATTCATAGATATTTTTATTAAAAATTTTGATTTTCTATAGACAATTTTGTCAAAATTTTATTTTTTTCTATAGAAAATTATTTCAAAATTGATATTGTCTATAAAAATTTTTCAAATTTATTAATTACTATAGAAAATTTTTGCCAACATTTATTTCTATAGATAATTTGTTTCAAAATTTTATATTATAAGAAAATTGTGTCAAATTTTATTTGTGTAGAAATTTTGTCAAATCTTTTATAGATAATTTTCCTTCAAAATTTATTTCAGTAGAACATTTTGTCAAAATTTTTATTGTTTATATGGAAATTCTGTCAAAATTTATTCTATAAGATAATTTTGTTCAAATTATTTTTTTATTTTTATAGATAATTTTTGGTCAAAATGGTATTATTTATAGAAAATTTGCTGAAAATTTAAATATTTCAGTAGAAAATTTTGTCAAAATTTTATTTCAGTAGAATTTTGTCGAACTTTTTATTTTGTCTATAGAAATTTTATTCAAAATTTTATTTCAATAGAAATGTTTGACAAGGATTTTATTCTATTAGATATGTTTATTAAAAATTTTATTTTTATAAGAAATTTTGTCAACATTTTTATTTCGATGAAGATAAAATTTTGTCAAAAATTTTATTTGTAGAAAATTTTGGGTCAAAACCTTATTTTATACAATTTTTTTTTCAAAATTTAATCCTATGAATTTTTTTTCAAATTTTAATTCTATAGAAAATGTTGTCCACATTTTTATTTCTTATAGAAATTTTGTCAAAATTTTATTTCTAAGAAAATTTTGTCAAAATTTATTTCTATAGAAACTTTTGTCAAATATTTCATAGAAATATTTTTTGTCAACTATTTTATCTCTATAGTAAACTGGTAAAAATTTTATTTCATATAGAATAAATTTATTTTGTATAGAAAATTTTGTCAAATCTTATTCTTTATAGAAAATTTTGTCAAAATTTTATTTCAGGTAAAAATTTTGTCAAAATTTATTTCTTAGAAAATTCTGTCCCAATTTCAATTCTATTGAAGATTTTGGTCAAATATTTTTCATGTTTATTTGAAATTTTTTAAGACTTTTATTTCTTATTAGAAAACTTTATATTCTTATGAAAATTTGGTCCACATTATATTTCTATGAAATTTGTTCAAAATTTTATTCTATAGCAAATTTGTTCAAAATTTTATCCTATCGATAATTTTATTAAAAGTGTTAGTTCTATAGAATTTTGTCAAATTTTTTTTTTCTATAGAAACTTTTGTCAAAATTTTATTATTCTACAAAAATTTTGTCAAAATTTTATTTCAGTAGAAGATTCGTGTCTAAGTTTTAATATATTATATAGAAATTTTGTCAAAAAATTTACTTCTATAGAAATATTTTGTCAAAATTGTATTTTTGTATAGAAAATTTTGTCAAATTTGGAATCCATAGAAAATTTTTGTCCATCATTATTTCTGCTAGAAAATTTTGTCAAAATTATCATAGAAAATTTGTCAAAATCTTATTTTTTATTAGAGAAATTTGTCAAGATTATTTTTTATGTAAATTAAACTTTATATCTATAGAAAATTTCTAAAATATTTTATTCTATAGAATTTTTCCCAAAAATGGTATTGCATATGCGCTAAATTAATATTTATTTCGATATATAATCATAATATTTCTATAGAAAATTGTCAAATTTATTTATGAGACTTTGTCGATATTGTAAGAAAATTTTGAAAATTAATTTATTCTATAGAAATTTTGTAAAATTTTTATTTCTATTAGAAATTTTGTCAAACCTTTCTATTCTATATGAAAAATTTCTGTCAAAAATTTATTCTATAGGATAATTGTCAAAAATTTTTATTCTATAGAAAATTTTTTTCAAAATTTTAATTCTCTATAGCAAGATTTTGTCAAAATTTCTATTTTTTATGAAATTTTTATACACATTTATTTCTTATGAAAAACTTTATTTCTAGAAATTTCCACATTTTATTTCTATAGCAAATTTGTATCAAAATTTTTTTCATATAGAAAATGTTTCAATATGTATCCAAAAATTTTTATTTCTATACGCAATAGTTTTTTTTGTCAAACTTATTGTCTATAGAAATTTTTCTGATCAAAATTTTATTCTATAGAATTTTTCCACATTTCTTTAATCATTTTTTCTATAGAAAATTTTGTCATAATTTATTTCTATAGAAATTTTTATAAAATTTTTATTTCTATAGAAAATTTTAATTCAAAATTTTATTCTATAGAAACATGTTGTCAAAATTATTTTTATAGAAAATTTTGTCAAAATTTATATTCATGTAAAAATTTTGTCAAAATTTTTATTTCTATTAAGAAAATGTGTCAAAAAAATTGTCGCTTTGTCAGTAAGGAAAATTTTGTTCGAACTTTTATTTCTATAGAAAATTTGTCAAAAATTTTTTCTATAGAAAATTTTGTTAGATTGTTCATTTCTTAGAGATATTTCAAATTTCATTTTTATAGAAAATTGTGTCAAAATTTTTTATTGTATACATAATTTTGTCAAAAATTTTATTTCTATATTAGATAACTGCTCAAAATTTTATTTTTTACATTGGTTACATTTAAATGCTGCGATGGTTTCTATATGATAGCCGCATTGTTATTTTAAAGCCAAAATATAAAGCAATCACACTATAAACGCTTATTGTTCGATTACGAATAATTTATTTCTGAATGACAATAGATCAGAGTGCTCTTGTAAAATGTAAAATACTAATAATATATACTGTAACTGGAATAAATCTGTTAGACAAGCGGTTTATGATGCAGCAACCAGTTATGGGTGGCCAAAACATATCAGCCACCTTGTAAAAAAACAGTATAATCTTGGGAAAATTTAATCTAATGTAAAATTTATTTGAAAGTCGCAAAGAAATCAAATAGTTTCATCAATATTTCTATTTATATTCTGTTAATGATTCTTCGTTTGATTAAGCATATCTTATTTAAAAAATAATCGGAGCATTAATTTTTGATTGATTCAAAAGATTTTTTTTTTTTCGTGAATTTTTAAACAATCACTTACGTATATCCCATTAGAAAAAAATCAAGTTAAATTTTCACATATTTAAAAAAATATGCCAGTTGTCTATTTCAGTATAAAATTGATACATGACTCTTCTATACATTCGATATGAATCAATTTCGTTTCGATGTTTTTCATCGTTTTTCATTCCTACAGATGGATGTTCTTCAATGTGAACATTTGTGTAATGTCATGGGTGGTTAGAAATATTTTTGCCATGCATAAATACTCCCATACCCTGACAAAAAAAAAAAAAAACCAAACCGTACGAAACGAAACCGAATTCTCAATTCTAGTTGAATCCTTGTGTATAAGACGGGCGCGTAAGTAGTGAAGATCTACACTCCGAGCAACCAGCCGTTCCATGTAGTAGATGCGCAGTGACATAGGGCAGAGGTGGTGCAACCAGTAGAAGAGAGTGCATGAGCGAGCGAGAGAGAAGACGCTGTATGTCTGTATGGGCCCGAGAGGGTATCTAGTATGCGAGATGTGTTTGCGTGGGTTCGGGGGGGGGGGCTGATGTGGTGGCGTGATATGTTTTTTTGTCATTAGTGTCTATCATGGTTTTATTAATAGGTTTTTAGCTTTAAATACATTTTCATTTTTCCTGGCTCTCGTGTACAGGAGAGGTTGCGCGGGTATCTCGTAGGTGACTTTTGTCCCTAGCCGCTGGCCCCCGACTACCTTGTATGATCTGTGGCGTGGTTCTGTACGGGACTTTGGAATCTATTGAACACACGCTATGGTTATTTGTGGGTGATTATAGTGGAGCAGCATTTGTGTTCTTTCTTCCCCATTACAATGCTATGTATATTGTTCTTTGCTTATTCATATGATTTTGATTCACACATTCCATCAATCAACATTTTTATGATTCGGTTGAATCCTTGTGTATAGAAATATAAGTATACACCAACCAACCATCATGTATAGATGGGCAAAAGGACACAAAGCCAACCATAAAATCAGACAGATGAAAGGACCTATGTATGGCCCGAGGGACGGACATATGCGAGATGCTGTGGTGTGATATGTTTTTGGTCATTGATTCTATATGAGTTTGATTAAGAGTTTTAGCTTGTAAATGACATTTTTCATTTGCCTTCTCTCGTACAAATGTGTTATCTCGATATTTTGCTCCCTACTCCCTCACACTCTCTATATCTCTCTGTTGGTAGGTACTTTGAATCTATTGAACACACGCTATGGTTTATTTTGGTGAGTATAGAGAGCATTGTGTTCTTTCTCCCCATGTACATATAGTATTGTTCTGGTTGGCTTTATGTCAATGATTTTATTCACACATTCCACAATCAAACATTTGGTTATGATTCGTGTGTGTGCCAGTGTATGTGTTAGTGGTAATTGCATTTTATTTGTATGCGTGCCCATAGTTTAAGAGTGAGGAGTATGGAGATTGATGGTCTTTATGATTTCGACACCCATAGGATTTGAATGTTGAAAACTCTTTCGAGTGTATATGGTCCCAATAGCATATTGTGTTGTTACTGGCCTCTTGCCTCAAAGTGAGCTTTATTGAAAGCATTAATGTATTCCCCTCTCCGTTGCTCTCATCTCTCTCTCTCTCACCATAATTTGCGAAAGCTTATGGAGTAGTAGTTTTGATGATGATTTAGTATCTGTTGGAGGCATAAAGTGTGTTCAATTTGCTGCTGCAAATATTCAAAATATCTCAATATGTCGATGATGATGATGATGATGATGATGATGTATGATGATTATGATAAAATAGAATTATGGACAAATGTATAAAGAGGATATTGCATATTCCCCCTATGTATGTATGTCCATGGGTCATATTCAATATATGTTAACTACATCCCAAATCAATGGTGAAAAGCAAAGGAATAATGATGATCCCAAATCAATTGAGAGAATTAAACGAGGGCTTACATAGAACATTTTTCAATATCTAAAGGATGTGGGCAATTGCATGAAATGTGATCGACTGTGAAGATCAATTGGAGATGATATGTGGATGGTAAATAAATCTTAATGGCAATTGGTTCCACTTAAGAGACAATACTCACACAAATGAGCCATGTTTTTGTTAGCTTATGGATGATAAAATCTTAAGTAGTAATCAAATATGAGGGAAAATGTTGTTCGATATTTAATATTTTTGTCTTTTATGCAGGGGGCAATGTACTGAGAAGAATAGTGGAACATTAATCCTAAAATGGTATTCGCTGATAATTAATAATGAGTCAGTCAGTAATAACATACTGAGAACATACCTCAATAATTTAATACCGCTCGGATTTGACTATAGGAAAGAGCCCTCTAAAAATATATCATCATAGGGTTTTCCTGTAAAGTTATAGCCAATCAGATATCAATTGTATATAAAAAAAAAAAACCAAGTATATACAGTAGTAAGTTCGGCCGGGCCGAATCTTAAATACCCACCACCATGAATCAAATATAATAGTTTCCTTTGAAACATTTTAGGGGGTTTGATGACGGATATTTTCCCAAGCAGATCATGTCAACCAGTACGCTTCCCACAGAAAAATGTAAAGATTTCACCTATGAAGACTAGATCAGATTCTGAATTTATAAGAACCATTTTTTGTTTGAGTTTTAGAGGAATCATAAACATCTCTTGTAAGTGTACAAGAAAATGATGAAATAACGCCTTGATTTGAAATCTAAAATATGTAGATTTTTACCCCAATTATTTAAATGATTACGAGAAGTAAATTTGCATTCAGAAAATTATGTGTCAAGTCCGTTGGCTTTACAGAGCATACTAAAAGGTAGCCCGTAATGTGAGAGGACCTTTATTTTCTATTGCTGGCTTCAGGAGAAAGAGATAGCTGTCCCAAGTACCCAAAGATATCAGACCTGAGATGGGATAAGACCCGCATAGGTACTCTTCTATCGTATTCCCTAACGTAGGTGGTCGTCCACCGAAGGACAACTGTGTACCGACTGGACAGCATTCGCCTGGAGCTATTTCCATGCCAGTCTGCTCATCCGCTATTATCGCTGATCCATGACCAATACAGTGGAATCTTATGGACTGGCTTCTTGCGGAAATATTGCTGCTAATTTTGGATTTCCTTCACTCCCACAAACTTTCTTGAGGCGCTTCGCAGCTGTCTTAGGGCGAGAATGGCAAAAGTTCGATGGGAGAATGCAAGCGGTTATAACGACACTAAGCACAAATATGGCCCCATTTAAACTTGAACGGCACACTAGATATGCTAGGCTGCGAAGGCCTTACTGTACTGAGGCTGGCTGTCATGATGCGGAGGAAAACGAATCAATAAACACCTCTTTCTGTGAGTGTCCTGTGTCCTGCATTTTGTGTAAGGCGTAAGCGAATTTTAGGGGCATATAGCTTTAGATTACTGGCGTTCCTGGAAAACGTTAACTTAAGCAGTCTGTTAATGTTTTTTGGAACAATCTGGTTGGTTCAACAAAAGAAAATAATAGTGAAGGTTCAGTGGTTCAAACTAGAAGTGCCCATATGTAATAGGTACTTTTAGTTAAATGTGGTATCACAATGGACTGACTAGTCTAAGAAAGCCTGAAACTTAATCGGGGTGCCACTTTAACCTAACCCTGATGCGATTCCTCGTCGCCTGTATGTTTCTCCACTTTATGTCTACGAGACCGCGAGTACAAATGTAGTACTCATCTCCACTCCAGTCTTTGACCCACGGGCTTCTTGCCATCAACTTCACGATCTTGTTTTTCGGGGACGAGTTCCTACTGTTGCTAATTAATAAATGGTGAACGGATTGAGACTTCACAAAATATTAGGGTTCTTTAAAATACAAAACCCTTCGGCCCTACAATGTGGGATGTCCATAGTGCATTTTAATATTTACAAGCTTTACAAAAGCAACTTTGGATCTATTGAACTCAGAAATAAAGTTAATCACCATCCAAGCGTGATTAGTGTGAATAAATATTTTGTGTTTGTTGTGATTATAAATCTTTTGTGTTTGCTTGTGATACTGGCAGTATTGCATCGCAATCAACAAGTGGTTGGTGAGGACACCAGATCTGATTTTGGTTTTCCCAAGGAGAAGCAATTCCTAAATGAGCAGTTTTTTGAATAAACAGAATGATCGGGTTTACTTGCCAAAAAAAGGGGTTGAGAATGTACCCCAACCTTTGATGCGCGTACCAGAACTGCAAAGCGCCGCCTTATGGCTGAATGTCTTAATAGTCGACGGCCGACATAGTGGTTGATGGGTCCCGCTCCCCGCTTCGTATTCATCGCCTCGTGTGGTCAAGATAAATGCCAAATATTGGTCGGGTAAATGTTATAGCAGACGCGTATATGAAAACACCTCGTTTGAAAAAATATGTCGGCGGCGGCCGCGACCATGGATTTCCGATAAGGCCTCAGCATGCGTCCACGAGAATGGCTTAAAAAATTTCTGCCTCCGAACGAAATTTTTTAGACAAGGCGACAGATTTCCTTTTGTTCGGAAAGCATTCTTTTAAGAGCAAATAAGTCTCCAATTACAAAAAGCGTTGCAATGATTGTCCCATTTCTTTATAACTCTCGCACCAAGGATGGGCGGGTATACTCAATCTTTGTCATTCCGTTTGTAGACACATTGAAATATTGCGCTCTAAAGACCGCCATAAAGCTATATATATTTAATTCTGGGTTGGTGGTGAGATATCACATCGATCTAAGAATGGTCTGCTCCGTCCGCGTCCTGTTGGAAGTAACGCTAAACCGTTGGCACAGTTAGTTGTCGTTATTAATATATGGTCGCGATGATATTGCAAATGGACCATATCGGTCCACTTTTACATATAGCGCCCAGATTTGGCTTGCGGATCTCTAAGAAGAGGCGATACGGCTGAAATTTTGCGTACATGGTGTTAGTCAGGTTATGTGTCAGTCCGATTGTAATCAGGCCCGATGTATCAGACTATTCAGTTCCATTATAATGACCAACAGTGGCTGAACTTCTCTCCTATGCCTTATGCTGCCCGGATTCTCATGTTTAAGCTCACATGGACAAAGGCGGACCGCCAATTTTTATAGCCTAGTGCGAACGGCGTTCCACATTTCCAGTGAACACACTTAGAGGAAGCTTTGAAACCCACAGAAGTTCACCAGGCCAATTCACTGAGGTGTGATAATTCCAGCCGCGTGAAACATTTTTGGTTTCGGTTCGTAGCGAGAATCGAACCCACGACCTTGTGTTATGCAAGGCGGGCATGCTAACCAGTGCACCACGGTGGTGTTAGTATAACATATGGCTCTAACAGCCATGCAGAAATTGATCCATATCGGTCCATAATTACATGTAGCCCCCATATAAACCGATCCCTAGATTTGACCTCCGGATCCTCTAGAATACCAGAAATTCATCTGATTCAATTTGGTTGGAATTTTGGTTAGCTGGTGTTAATATATAGCGCCAAACAGCCCCGATGCAAAATTGGTCGCAGAATCGATCGCAGTAATAATTATAATCAGCCCCCATATAAACCGGGTCCCAGATTTGACACTCCGGAGCCCCTTGGAGAGCCAACATTCATCCGATTAGCGTTGAAATTTGGTAGTGATATTAGTATAATGGTCTCTAACAAGCCATGCAAATTTTTGGTCCTATAGGTCCATTAACTAATATATACCCCCATATAAACCGATCCCCAAATCTTTGGAACCTCCGACTCCTCTTAGAGACCAAAATTCATCTGTTCAGTTTGAAATTTGTGTACGTGTTGGTGTTAATATAATAGCGTCAAACACCCATGCAAAAAATTGTGAAGAAATCGTCGATAATTAAATATAGCCCCCATATAGACCGATCCCACAGATTTAACCTTCCGGAGCCTCGTGGAGAGAAAAAAACTTCATACGATTATGGTTGAAATTTGGTACGTGATGTTTAGATATCGGTCTCTAAACAGACCCTTGCAAAAATTGGTCCAGTATCGGGTCCATAATAAATACTATAGCCCCCATATAAACCCTGGGTGATCGGTTTATATGCGGGCCTCATCTGATTCAGTTGAAATTTGGACGTGGTTTAATGATATATCGTCAAACACCCATGCAAAAATTGGTTCGAAAAATCGGTCCATAAGTTATCATATAGCCCCACATTAAAACCGATCCCTATATTTTGACCTCCAGTGGCCTGTTTTGGAGAAGCAAAATTTCATCCAATCTGACAAGCATGCAGAGGAATTTAAGTCCATAATCAGTCCATAATTTGTGGTGGTGCGATGAGCAGTCCTTTCGTAAGAAGTTTACGCAATCCATGGTAGAGTTTACATAAGCGATTTGCCGTGGCGAGCTTACGGCCGTATATACTTGTTATATTTTTTTTGCCTTTAAAGAAATTTTTTTAAGTTTGAAAAGAAAATTCGTTTGCCTAAAATTTCGTTCGCAGAAAAAGAAAGTCATCTTTCGGTGAATCTTTTTACGGCACAATGCCAGCAAAAAAGTCTCCGTCCGGATCTTAATCGTTTGACTTTGCCGCCGGGAGCATATTGAATGTCTAAGGTTTGGCACGAAAACCATCCAAAGTTGGCAACCTCATTTCGAAGACAACTCTTCGCCAATTAATGGGCCAAATTACCGCAGGAGCCACTTTGGTACCAGCGTGTTAAGCGATTTTCCGGGCGTCTTATTCGTGTTAACAGGTACAAAGCTACACTGGTCTTTAAAATTTGATGTTATTCTACATTTTTTGGCAAAAATAAAATTATCAAAATTAAAAAAATTTCATGCGCTATAGGGTTTGCCTTAACTTTCCTGAATATTAGCTACCCTGTAATTTGGATATTTAACGATTTCCAATGGATTTTAAAGCGACCCCAAATCATTAAGAATTATGTCCAAAGGCTTGCATGGCCAAATTCTTACCATTAAAAAAAAAAATGTTAA
>PGFW01047551.1:0-13555 GCA_003123925.1 Haematobia irritans | reverse complement strand
AGCGACGATATATATGGCGCAAAAACTAATATCCTTAAATCTGCAACCCGATTTCAATAAAAATTCGGCACACTTGACTATAATAGCTGATTGTTCTTCTTGTGCAAAATTTTACAGCAACATTAGGAAAACTCTGGTTCTGAGGCCATATAAGCTCCATATCGGGACGGCCGAATGATATATACATCGCGGAGTAAATCTAAATCTGAACCAATTCTGTCCTATAAATCTACTAGAGTTCATATTCTGAGCTGTGCGAAAACACGGAGGTAGGCGTTGTGGTGCGAAATTTGGAGGAGGGTGTCGATTGGGGAGCGTGGAATGGAGGGGAGCGGCCGAACCTAGACAGTGATTACAAGAGAGGATGGAGTGTTTCACGGGACAGACGACATGGGCGGTAACGACCAGAGGCGCGAGCGCGGATGCATGCCAAAGACACCATGTGTCTATTTCGTCTCCTTCTGCGGGGTGTTGCAAACATATGCACTAACTTATAATACCTTGTTCCACAGTGGCGCAGGACAACGCGACACCTTATACTTTCCTTACCTTGTTTCAAGAAAGTATTTTTTTAACATTAATTATTTAACTGATACAATATTTTCACGTTAAAACAATTTTTAATATACCAAAAAAAAAATCCTTAATTGCTTCAATTAAATTTTGTGATTGACTTCAGTAAAACATTTTTATCTGGTACCTTGGCTTCATGACTATTAACGTCGCAACATTATAAACCATGCCGCCCATCCCACACTACTTTGGCTTTTTTTTTCTAGCGTTCTTGTTGCTTTTATTGCCTTCGCGCCTTTTGAATTGATTGCCAGCAATGCAATGTTCACAATTATCGACCATCATGAACTTTTTGTATGGAGGGACATTAAAGCCAAAGGGTGGAGCAAACAGAAAATACAAAAAAAACACACAAACAAAAACCCCCTCAAATGAAAGTCGAAGCCACTGTCATTTTTGTGAGTTTATTGTGTTTTTCTACATCTTTCGCAATTTTATAAAGTTGGTTTATGTTGATTCTTTTTGGAGTTCATTTGAGCGCATTTACGCATTGCGTGCGTATAATTAATTAATTAATTTGAGGAAATAAAATTAAAACATACGCACTAAGTACCAGCAGCCACCCAACACAAAAGCTAACCAACGAACCACACAACACAAATGTAACATGACTCAATTCTAGTTGATTCAAGTGTAATGAATTCACACTGCTAATACCATACATAGCACTGTAAATTCCAACAGTCTAATTGAAGAAATGTAGTTTGTAAGTGTGAGTACTGGTGTGTTTTGTAATTACATACGGAATTCCATAAGCCGGCAAATCAAGAGTTATAGTGCTTTAAATCCAGATGAAATTAAAATTGAAATAACTAAAATTATTATGACCATGTATTAAACACAATAATTAGCATAGATTTTTTATACGTAAATTTGGGATATTTTTTTGGGGAAAAAAAAAATACAATCACAATGAACATTCGACTTTTGTCTCTTAAAAGACAAAGTTCATAAGAAATAATTTTGACAAAATTTTCGTATTTAGAAAAGAAATTTTGACAAAATTTTCCTATAGCAATAAACTTTTGGACGAATTTCCTATAGAAAAAAAATTTTTGACGGGTAATTTTCTAGAGCATAAAATTTTGGAACATACATAGAAGTAAAAATTTCGAAAAAATTTCTATATGAAAAAAAATGACAATATTTTCTATAGATATAAAGATTTTGACAAAGAATTTTTGAAAAAAATTTTCTCTAAAAAATTAAATATTTACAAAATTTTCGATAGAAATAAAATTTGATTAAAATTTCTTATAGAAATTAAATTGAACAAATATTTTCTCATAAAAATATAAATAATTGCGACAAAATTTCTATAGAAAATAAAATTATGACAAAATTTTCGATAGAAATAAAATTTGACAAAATTTTCTATAGAAATACAATTTTAACAAAATTATCTAAAAGAAATCAAAATTTTGACAACATTTTCTATAGATAAAATTTTAATAAAATTTTTCTATAGAAATGAGAGATGTGTGCGAAATAACATTTTTGACAAAATTTTCTATAGATATAAACATATTAAAAAAATTTCTATAGAAAGTAAAATTTTGACAAAATTTCTTATTAGAAATTAAATCTGTTGACAAAATTTTCGTATAGAAATAAAACATTTTGACAAAATTTTGGTATTAGAAATAAAATTTGACAGATGTTTCTATAGAAATAAATTTTGAAAAATTTTCTTATAAGAATTTAGGACGTTTGACAAAATTGCTATAGAAATTAAAATTTTGGCAAAATTTCTTATTGAAATAAATTTTTTAACAAAATTTTTCTACTTGAAAATTTTAAAATTTGACAAAAACTTCTCACTAGAAATAAAATTTTGACAAAATTTTCTATAGAAATAAAATTTGGACAAAATTTTCTAAGAAATAAAATTTCTGGACAAATTTTTCTATAGGGGAAAAGTAAAAAATTTTGAAAAAAAAAAATTATAGAAATAAAAATTTCAATAGAAAAAAAATTTTGACAATATTTTCAAACAGAGATAAAATGTTAGGACAAAATTTTCATCGAAGTAAAATTTTGGACAAAAATTTTCTATAGAAGAAGTTTTTGAAAAATTTTCGTATAGAAAAAATTGAGAAATTTCGGTATAGAAATAAAATTTTGACAAAATTTTTCATTCAGAAATTAGAATTTGACAACATTTTCTATAGATATAAAATTTTTGACAAATTTATTTCCTTAAAAGATCAAATAGTTTCTCAAAATTTTCTTTATTAGGAAATAAATTAAAAAAAAATTCTCACAGAAATTAAAATTTTGACAAAATTTTTCTATAGAATAAAATTTGAAAAATTTTCTATAGCACAAATACAATTTGACAATATTTTCTATAGAAATAAAATTTTTCACAAGAGGTTCCTGTCATTGAAGCCTTATCATGGATTCAAGGGACAGCACTCAGCTGATAAGAGGAAGTTTCAACCACTGTGGTATCACAAATGGACTGATATCTAAGCGCAGCCTGATGTATCGGCGCGCCACCTGAATCTAAACCTCCTACCTTCGTATAGATATAAATTTTCTATAGAAATAAAATTTGACAAAATTTGCTATAGAAAAAAAATTGACAAAAATTTTCTATAGAAATAAAATTGGACAAATTTTTCTATATAAATAAATTTGACAGAAATAAAATTTTGACAAATTCTTATAGAAATTAGACTTGGACAAATTTTCTAGTGAAATAAATTTTTTAACAAAATTTTCTATTGAAATAAAATTTTTGACAAAACTTTCGTATTAGAAAATAGAATCTTGACAAATTTTCTATAGAAATAAAATTTGGACAAAAATTTTCTAAAGAAATAAAATTTGTGGGGACAAATTTTTCATACAGAAGTAAAAATGTTGAAAAAAATTTTTATAGAAGAAAAATTTTTGACCAAAATTTTCCTTTAGAAAACATTTTTGACAACATTTTCTAATAGATATAAAATTTTTGACAATATTTCTATAGATATAAAAATCTTTGACAAAATTTTCTATCGAAGTAAAATTTTGACAACATTTTCTTATAGATATAAAATTTTGACAAATTTTCCTATAGAAAAAATCTTTCTCCAATTTTTTATGAAATAAATGTTAAAAAAATCTACAGAAATAAAATTTTTAACAAAACTTTCTATAGAAATAACATTTTGAAAATTTTTCCTAGTAGCAATAAAATTTTGACAATATTTCTATAGAAAATAAATTTTCACAAGGAGGTCCTTGTCATTCGAGCTTATCATGGCATTCAGCAGCACTCCAGTGATAAGAGAGAAGGTCACCCACTGTCGGTATCACAATGGACTGAACAGTCTATCGAGCCTTATATCGGGCTGCACCTAATCATAAACCTACCTAACCTGAACCTAACCTTCTATAGCATATAAATTGTCTATAGCAAGCTAAAATCTGACACGATTTCTATAGAAACTACAATCTGGGACCACGATTTTCATAGAAATAAAATTTTTACACAATTTTCTATAGAAAAAAATTCTTGACAAAATTTCTAAAGCAATAACATTATTGACAAGATTTTCTATTGAAATATAAAAATATCTGGACAAAATTTTTCTATTGCAAATAAAATAGTTACAAATTTCTACAGAATTAAATTTTGGCAAATTTCTAAGAAATAAAATTATTGGCAAAATTTTCTATAGAAATAACATTTTGACAAATTTCTTATCAGAAATTAAAATTTTGACAAAACTTTCTATTAGAAATAAATTTTGACAAAAATTTCTATAGAAATAAAATTGTGAAAAATGTCTATAGAAATAAAATTTTGACAAAATTTCTATAGAAATAAATTTTTGACAAAATTTCCGTATACAAATAAAATTTGTGACAAATTTTTCTATAGAAATAAAAATTTGGACAGATTTTTTACTATAGAAATAAAATTTTGATAAAATTTCTTATTAGAAATAAATTTTGACAAAAAAATTTTCGTATAAGAAAATAAAATTTGACAAATTTTTCGTAAGAAATAAAATTTGACAGATTTTCTATAGAAATAAAATTTTGACAAAATTTGTCTATAGAAATTAAATCTTTGTGACAAAATTATCTCTAAAAATTAAATATTGACAATTTCTATAGAAATAAAATTTGAGAAATTTCTATAGAAATAAAATTTAACAAAATCTATCTAATAGAAATAAAAATTTTGACAACTTTTCTACTAGAAATTAAAATTTTAACCAAAATTTTCTATAGAAGTAAAATTTTAAAACAAATTCTCCACAGAAAAAAAATTATGTATAGAAATAAAAACCTTTGAACAAAAATTTTTTAGGAGAAATAAAATTTAACAAAATTATCTACTATAGAGAGTAAATTTTGACAACATTTTCTTATAGAACGAAAAAATTTGATAAAATTTTCTATAGAAACGGAAGGGTCGCTGCGAGGTACATTTGACAAATTTTCTATAGAATAACAATATTGATAAAAATCTACTTAGAAATTAAAAATTTTGGACCAAAAAATTTCTCATAGAAATAAATCTTGACAAAATTTTCTATTAGAAAAAAAATTGGCAAAATGTCTATAGAAATAAAATTTGACAGATTTTTCTAATAGAAATAAAATTTTGACAAAATTATTGTCAATCGTGGAAGACGGTGGTATTGTAATGTTTTAATGAGCTGTGGGAACGAGTACAGCTTGAAATGGCAGAACTATACAGATGAAATTATACAGGAAATTGGTTGAAAGTATGCCAAAACCGTATAAATATTGGTATTAAAAAATAAAAGGGATATTGGACCAATACTATAAAATGGTCGAACTGACACCGCGTATAGAAAAGTGCAAAATTAGTACATTGCGAGTTTGCTGTTATGTTTATTTATCTCTCTGAAGTTCTTTATTTTTTGTTTTTTGTTGTTTCGTATTTAGACTATGCGTAAACCCGCCCGCTTCGCCTGCGCGCGTTTCAATAAGTCGGGAAAAGCAGAAAGTACTAAAAAAAGTTAACACATTTAACATTTGTTAAAATTTTGGACAACGGAGAACAGCCTTTCTAGAATATTATACCGGGAAATGATGCTCCTTCTTACGCTACTTAACTTAAAAAATGTTTGGCCCAGAAGCGCTGTGCAAAAATCATTAGAATTATGTGCCGAGTTCCCATTCCACGGACAAACCCTGCTACTTTCAGTTTTCAAAAAATTTTCAACAAAAAAAAGGGAATCCACCATCGCCTCCACCCCGACCAGATATCGGCAAAATCACCTGTAAACCTATCATTAATTTCACCAAACTACTGCAAAATTTAAAGTAAAGTAAAAATTTAACAAAATTTTCTATAGAAATATCATTTTAAACAAAATTTTTCCATTAGAGCTAAAATTTTTACAAAAATTTACTATAGAAAAAAATTATGGAAAAAAATTTTCTATAGAGATAAAATTTTAACAAAATTTTTTATAGAAGTTAACAAAGATTTTCTATATAAGTTGTAAAATTTTGACAAAAATTTTTCTAAAAAAAAATATTTTTATCATTTACCTATTAACTTGTTAATTTTAAGCCATTATATTATTCATAAAAATTTTATTATTATATTTTTTAGTAGCTTCTGATTTATTTACCCTTGCATCGGCCTTTAATAAGGCTTTAAATAACAAAATTGAAAAATATCCCAGAGAGGAAATGGAATATTTAGTGCCATAATAACAATACAAAATGTACAAGGGAATTTAGAACTATTTGATGATCCTGTTTATTGAAACTTAGTGGGTTTAGTCGGTTTCGCTAATCGTATTTATTCATTATCCTTTTAAGAAAATTTTGAGCTAATTCCTAGTTTATCTCACAATTATATTGTTATTGTTTTTATATTAGTTTCCTACTGTGATTAGTAAACTCATACTTAACTCACTTGCAAAAAAAAATATTAAACAGTAAATGGAACTTTCTTAAAACGTAATAATTCCATAACTAAAATAAACTAAATCTGCTTAGAGAAATATAAAATATGAGGTTAATATTTTTTCTTTTGAGGACATATAGATAGACGGCCACCCATATACACTTCTGATCAAAAATATATTTATAATATTGGTCGAGAATCGATTCCAATGTGTTAACAAATGGAAGCGGCAAACTTATCTGTGTGGTGTTGGGAGAACAACATTATTATTCAAAATCTCTCTCAACACTCCCGCACTATCCCCTTATATGTTTATTGTGTCCTCAATATCTCTTACCTTAACTAAATCTCAAATATGTATTAATAGAATTAAAGAGAGAGAGAGGGAGAGATACCAGTATTTGTGTGGCTGTGGGTGACTGAATAAATTGCTATGCTTCTCCTTCTTCTCAAATTATGTTAAATCTCACATTGTATATGTACGTATGTATGTGTAAGTATTTATTTCCTGGCAAATAAAGTGAAATGAATGTCAGTCAGTATGGAAGACAGCCAAGATGGAAAGAAATCGAGGAAGAATTGTAATAAAATGGAAATAAACAATCATTGAATAAATAAATAGATAAACAGGCACCCTTGAAGGTGTGTTTGCAATCTTCCTGTTTGTCAGGATGTTCTGTAAAACGGAATGAATAAGAATGACTTGGCAAATAATAATAACGACAACATTTCTGATCAAGGTTATGCATATTTACTAGATGTTCTATCATTGTGGTAAACATCTAAGGAATTGTTGAAGAGAAACGAGTAACGTATTCAAATTGACGATGAATGTCAAATAACCTATGCCAAGGAATACTTGGCTTAAATATATCATATGAAAGTGTGCCGTCGTTTACATATCTTATACTCCTGTGAGAGAATTTAATATATGATTTTATATATATTTTATTTATCGACATTTTTTTTTACTTAATTTTGTATTAACAAAGTATTTTCAAATCACAAATTCAAGCAACAAAAAAGTAAGAACGGCTTCTAGTTCGGTTGGTTTTGCTAATCATGAACATTTCAGAATTTATTTAGATCACAAGACTCTGTTGAAGAAACGCTTTAGCAATTTTAAGATTAGAAAGCCGTAACGTATCACATTATTGACCTAAGGATATACCATAAGGGACTATGAAAAAGGTGTGAAACACTGTAATATCAACCGAGACATGTAAATATTATTGTTTGAGAATAAGGTCTAAATGTTATCCACACATCTTATAAATATAGAAATGATTTTATTACTTGAGTATTTAAAAGTAAATTTTCGTTCATAAAATCATGGTGACTGAACTCCCATTTTAATTTCTTGAGCCTTTGGCATTTTTGTGTTTCGAAATCTTGATTTATTGCAGCCGCAAACGTGGTATGACAAAAAGTTTACATTTTTTTCAATTACATTTTTTTAATTTTTATTAATTAAACGGGTCGATTCTTTTGAGTTAGGATTTTACATGGCATTAGTTATTTGAACAGACTCAGGTGCGGATTTCAACATTGTGTCAAAGAGAAAGATTGCTCAAGTTATTTATGCTTTGACATTTTCATCATTGAATAGACTTTACGGATCTGCCACAACGTCGAATTTTTCAGTGAATGGGCCTCGTAGAAAAGTGGCCAGAAATCCGCTTTTTTCATCGACAAAATTATGTTCAGCGATGAGGCTCATTTCTGGTTGAATGGCTTACGTAAATAACAAATTGCCGCATTTGGAGTGAGAGCAACCAGAAGCCGTTCAGAACTGCCACAATGCATCCCGAAAAAGTGCACTGTTTGGTGTGGTTTGTACGCTGGTGGAATACATTGGACCGTATTTTTCAAAGAATGCTGTTGGACGCAAACGTTACGGTGAATGGCGTATCGCCTTCCGTTCGATGCTCAAACAAACTTTTTTGTTGCCAAAAATGGAAAAACTGAACTTTGGTTGACATGTGGTTTCAACAAGATGGCGTACATGGCCACACAGCTCGCGATTTCATGGGCCATTTTTGAGGAAAATTCGGAGAACAATTCATCTCAAGAGAATGGACACGGTAAGTTTGGCCACCAAGATCATGCGATCTTTGACGCCTTTAGAGACTGATTTTTTGTGGGCCGTACGTCAAGATCTTAAAGTGCTTAGCAGAAATAAAGCCAGCAAACTATTCAGCTTTTGGAAAGACAATCATTTCCGAATAAATTCGGGCTATCCCGAATTGCTCGAAAAAGTTGCCCAAAATGGACCTTTTCGAATGGACACCTCTAAGACTGCATGAGCCGCGAGTCAACATTTAATGAATATCATCTCAACAGTAATTGTCATGGACCATCTAGACGTTTCAAATAAAGACGATGAGATTTTGCAAATTTTATGCGTTTTTTTTTTAAAAAAGTTATCAAGGCTCTTAAAATTCACGCCTTTTAAACTTTATTTCTACGGCAAGACATAATTTTATATTGTTAATTTATATTTTTAACGTGTCAAAAATTATTCCCCATCCGTGAGCATTTTATAATTAAATTGGATATTTTTTGGAGAGGAGGGTTTTTAATTTGTGAAAGAAGACACAAAAATAGCTGCTCGATCCAATAATCGATATGAAATGCGGCGTCTTCATTCTGCGCTTCAAAAAGGATCGATTTTACTAGATCGCGTATATCAAAAACTGGAATCAGGAAGCATTATTTTGTATATTTTTTTTTTCTGACAAATCGTAAGAAAAAATTCAGGCTTTGGCAAAATGTAGATCTTTTGCTAAAACTCTAAACCTTAAACAGTGGCTGGCCAATTTTACCGATTTATCGGCATTTTGACCGGTTTTTCAACTTCAAAAAAAAGCAAATGCCGATTTTCGACTTTTTGGCCCCAAAAAATAGAAGCATATTTAGCTCCGTCTAAAAATGTTGACTAGATAGCAGTTTGTTACACGATTAGAGCCAGCAAAAGAGAGAATGTATTTGACATTTTCAAGTTTTTACTTAGAGATTTCCATACATAACAGGAACTATACGCCCTCATTTTATATTACCCGTGATTTGTATCATGGGTTACACTCATGCCAAAAATAATCCGACCAAAATTTAAATAAAAAAAATACGAAAAATCTACAAAAATTCAATAAACTTTTTAATCAAAATTTCTGTGGTTAGTATATTAAAACTATTGTTTTTATTTGAAAGAAATTTTATAGCGAGCATTGAAATTATATGATGCATTTTGGTTACATTTTATTTCTATAAAAAAATTTCGTCATCAATTTATTTCTATACGAAAATGTTTGTCAAAATTTTATTTCAATAGAAAATTTTGTCAAAATTATTGCAATAGAAAATTTGTCAAAATTTATAATTTCAATAGAAAAATTATGTAAAAATTATTATATTCATAGGAAATTTTGTAAAAATTTATTCAATAGAAATTTTTGTCAAATTTTATTGCAATAGAAAATTTTGTCAAAAATAAAATTTTGTTTAAATTTTATTTCTATAGAAAATTTTGTCCAAATTTTCCGTGAAAACAAAAAAAATTGTCAAATTTTGTCAAATTTTTCTATAAAAAATTGTTGTTAAAATTTTATTTCAATAAGATAATTTGTCAAAAATTTCATTTCTATAGAAATTGTGTTTAAATTTTATTTCAATACGTAATTTTGTCAAATTTTATTTTGATAGGAAAATTTTGTCAAAATTTTATTTCAATATAAAAAAGTTTTTGTCAAACTTTTATTTCAATAGAAAATTTTGTCAAAATTTTATTTCTATAGAAAAATTTGTCAAAATATTATTTCTATAGAAAATTTTGTCAAAATTTTATTTCTATAGAAAATTTTGTCAAAATTTTATTTAATAGACAATTTTGTTCGAAAATTTCATTTCAATAGAAAATTTTGTCAAAAATTGTTTTTTTCTAAAGAAAATTTCGCTCAATAATTTTATTTCTATAGAAAATTTTGCTTAAAATTTTTATTTTCAAGATACTTTTTGTCAATTTCTTGTGAATATAAATTTTTGACAAAATTTTCTACATTAAAAAAGTGTTGTTCAAATTTATATGTTCGTGTAGAAAATTTTTGGCCAAATTTTATTTTCATAGAACATTTTGTCAAAAATTTTATTTTAATAGCCACCGTGTGCCAATGGTTAGGCGTGCCGCCTCTGCATACACAAGGTCGAGGGTTTTATTACTGCTTCGAACCGAACACCAGAAAAGTGTTGTTACAGCGGTGGATTATCCATCTCAGTAATCATGCTGGTAACATTTCTGAGGGTTCAAAGCTTCTCTAAGTGGTTTCACTGCCAATGATGGAACGGCGTTCGGACTCGGCTATTAAAAAGGAGGTCCCTTGTCATTAGCTTACATGGAATCGTGCAGACTCGAGTATTAAGGGAAAAGTTCACCAAGTGCGGTGGTATCACATTGGACTTGAATAGTCTTAAGTGACCTGACACATCGGCTGCCACCTACCTAACCTAATTTCAATAGAAATTTTGTCATAGAAATTTTAATTTCAAAAAAATTTGTTAAAATTTTATTTTTATAGAAAATTTTTGCAAAATTTATTTCAATAAGAAAATTTGTTCAAAATTTATTTATAGAAAATTTATTTTCTATAGAAAATTGTCAAAATTTTTATTTCTAAAGAAATTTTGTCAAAGTTTTATAGAGAAATTTTGTCAAATTTTATTCAAGAGAAATTTCTATTGAAAAAAAATTTGTCTGATTTTTTTTTCAATAAAAAATTTTAATTTCTATAGAAAATTTTGTCAAAATTTATTTCTATAGAAAATTTTTGTCAAATTTTTATTTCTATAGGAAATAATTTTGTAAAAAGTTTTATTCTAATATAGAAAATTTGTCAAACATTTTTATTTTTATAGAAAATTTGTCAAAATTTTTGATTTCTATAGAAAATTTTGTCAACATTTATTTCGTATACAAATTTTTGTCAAATTTTTTATTTCTATAGTAAATGTTTGTCAAAATAATTTTTGAATTTTCCAAATTGATTTTTCATTATTATATAGAAAATTTTTGTCAAAATTTTTTTATTTTCGAAGCAACATTTATCAACAGTTTTATTTTATATCTAAATTGTGTAAATTTTATTCCTATAGTAAAATTTTGTCAAATTTTTATTCTAAAGAATCTTTTTTTCAAAAAAAAAATTTATTTCTAAGAAATTTTATTTCTATACAAAATGTTTGCAAAATGTTCAATTCTCTGATAATTTCATCAAAATGTTATTTCTATTGAAAATTTCGTCAAAATGTTATTTCTGTAGACGATTTTATTAACATTTTATTTCTATTAAAAAATTGCACCTCTTTATTTGGAGAGTTACATTAACATACGTAAATATAGACCTTTTTATTTACTTTTTAAATAAAAAATTTACTGAATTCGTAACTAGTAATATTTTATATAATTTTTTGAATTTGCCTAGCAATAACATTGCCATAAAAATGTTTCTTTACTCAAGTGATAGAGAGAAGTTCAAAACCAATTGGTTTACCATTGGACTTGAATAGTCTAAGTGAGCCTTGATACATCGGGCTGCACCTTAAACCTAAGGCATAACCATAGCAATTGCTATAAAAATTTATTTTTTTTTATGTTTATTTTTATACAACAACTAAATTCATTTATGCTTTTATTGTTTGAAATGCCAAAGTTACGTGTGTTTAATTTTCTGGTCTGTTATATGAAATAAATACTTACACACCAAAAATAGTTTGGACTTAAACTATTATTTACATTGCACAGATTTTTTTGAATGATTTTTACAATGAATGATGATTATAACGATTTCTTTTGAAAAACGTGACGATTTTCTTGAAATTTTTATTAGCAGCCCTGCACTAAACTACTAAAACCTCTAACCTAAACTACGTGTTCAAGAGTCAACATCGGAAGGATCGCGCTTATTGTGATTGCTTTGTCAGAAAATTGTTGCTTTGTGACCGACTCTTCGAGCGTAAGTTCTACCGACAATTAAAACAATAAAATTCGATATTTTCGAAAATTAGTTCAAATAAATATTTTATGGTGGTGGGCATTAAGAGGATCAATCGCCTCATCTTCTCAGTCTACTTTCTAGAAAACATAGCGAATCATCTCTATAGTTGGAAGTTGCAGAAGCGCAATTAAATTCATTGATCGATTGAATAGCCGGAGTCGGAGTCGAGCCAACAATATTTTACGACTCCGACAAAAATCTTCAGACTCCGACTAAGGCTATGGTCACACTAAGGCAAATATTTTGACCTAAAATGATATCAAATTTTTCCATAAACATTTTCCAATTATTGGATTCAAGGTTTTTTGGAAAAATAACCTGCCATTGATGTTATATAATCCAATATCGAGCTCAAAATGATTTGACAGTATTGGCTGTGGCGGACTGATTCTTTTTTCGAGTTTCTGTCAAATATGTTGCCCAGCTGTGGGAGCCATAGCATTAAGACATAAGGACTTTAATTCTTTGTTTTAATGCAATTTAAAAGTTAATTATTTAAAAAAAATCATTATTTTAAACAAAACAAAAATCCATAAAATTTATCCTAAAATTTAGTTTGTGTTATCTTTTAATACACGTGAATATTATGTTTTCAGTGTTTGTTTCAAACCTCACTAAAATTTTTAATATTCTTCAATCGATTAATTAAAGAGTTTATGATTTAATACAATTTTCCCAATTTCCTTAGAGTGGTATATTTAAATTCCATATTTCTCTTTGCAACACAAATTATGTACCTAAGGTGGTATGTCATTTCTCAAAAGCAGCAGTTTGCTAACATGACTATATTCATTTTTTGATTTTAATCCTCGGAAAAATAGTTCATAAACTCCAAATCAACGAACAATAAAAAATTCCATTGATTCCCCAAGATATCCAGCGAATAACGAAGAAGCAAATAAAAACTTACCGCACGTGCATCACATTGCGATGGACAATGGCAAATGAATCCCCAGTTAGAACAAGCTTCATTGACCAACTAGCCCATTGGTCATTGAGTTGTTGGAGACGCCGCAGCAGCTACCCCAGCTGATGAAGGACGATG